>JAQFZC010000154.1:0-74645 GCA_034695205.1 Dicyrtoma fusca | reverse complement strand
GGTTGTCATAATATAAATGCTATCTCTCTTTCCTTCCTCCCTTACGAAAGTAGGGGATGGGGGAAAGAGGGGTAACATATATACATATTATATATATTATGCTACAGACAGGCTTACGGGAGAATTGGTAAGTAAACAAAGTGCAGCTGCGTTAGCACGCCACGCGTGAGACCGACCCAACAAAAATGCCGTCTGCTAAGCACTAAACAATGCAACACACGTTGAACGAATGATTTCACACTATGTACTAAGCACCGCACATCATCACAACTAATAATAAATAATAATTTTTATTGTCAGAATAAATGTTCACTGTAAAGCACGGCTCAGCTCTGCCTTCTTCATCAGCGTCCAATCGATATTTCTTAAGAAAATTCAAAGTTTGCAAATCGATCGAATTTTGTGTATACTTCAATAATTGTAATAAGAGAATGCCTAGTAATTATACAATAGCAATAAAACCATTTATGTGCATAGCAATAGCAATAGCAGTAGCAGTAGACACACATTTTATTCGTACATAAACTATTCTACTTGCAATTACGTAGATTGTGCTATGCAGTGTGAAGTAGTGTAGAATTAACGGTAGGCAATTTGGAGCTGGTCATCAAAAACTAATTTTAATCAGTTTCAAGTCAGTACATACATAGATTACGTGATTACAACGCAATCACTGTCGACTAATGCACACATGAATGCACAAAATAAATACCAGCACATCTACTAATTGGGTCATAATTAATTACAAATACATCCCAAAGTACGTATGTAGGTATGTACGTGTGAAGAATACAGTATGTATTTGCAAATTATTATTCCCTACTCGTAGCTTAGCTCTTAAATTCCTTCTGAGATGATGTGGCGATTAAATCACAAGAGCACAATTTGAGCTGACACACGCAATTTAAATAGTAATCCAATAAGAATTTACTAGGCGCGTATTAAACAGTTAAACTCCAAGAACAATAATAGAGATTATTGATTACTGTACTAATATAAGACCGAAAGAGTGCCATTAATTACGTAAGGAAGCACGTATGCATAAAAGTAAACAATAAAATCAATATTTAATTTTATCATATAAGATAAACAAGTATATTTTTATATTTTAAATTATGTAGCCGTAGTGTTAAACTTCTAGACTTTAGCAAGAAAAAATCACAAATTTAATTATAAATAATTAGACGGAAGTCATAGGAAAGTTGTTTTAGTAATGCAGTAAATACATCGTCGATGTAATGATACAATGTCTATAGCCTGCTTACTCGTTTCTTGTTTCTTGATTGCCAACTTTGTCGTTTTAACTTTTAAAAAAAAAGAATAACTAACTAGGTTTCACACAATCCACAAAGTGAAAAATATCTTTTTAAAGTTTTTTTTGAAAAATACCTAGTAACACCTTTCACAGCTTTTTCAAAATGTGCAGTAATACATTTTCCCCCCTGTTTTACACAGCGGTGTGCCATAACACTAGATTGAAAAACGGTGATTTTCACATTTCATAAGAAACTAGATAAAGGACGTTTTGCCTCTACACAAACGATATAATATGGCACATATAGGCACTGAGCTGCTCTACATACAGGCAGTCATTAGCGATGTAAAATTACATTACATTTCCCTACACACAATACATACAGCCAGCGCCAGACAGGCTGATTGCTCATTTAGGCTGAAAGAAAATTTGTAGTGGGATGTTTGCTAATAAAATTAACATGTGAAAATGTGGGTGTCGGTCGGTGTTGAGTAATTATGGATGTTCTTCGAGAGAATGATGGGATGAGATGTCATCTGCCTCAGTGGGCATGTTTTCGTGTACATACCTACATAGGCACACCAAGTAACGTACATTGCATTGTAGCTACACGCTCCTGCTTCAAAGGTGAAAGGGAAGAAGCCAGGGAAAGGCATGGGGAAACCAACCCAGGCCAGGTAGCAATCAGTCATAATACGGCACAGTATATTACACCGATATATAACAGTATATACCACCACCCAGAAGTAATACCTGGCCTCTGTCTGTCATCTGTGTTTGTACTGGGTGTTGAAACAGATCGTGAGTTTGGAACTGAAAGGAAGGGAGCAAAGGATGAGGATGAGACACAAGATTAAACTACTATGATGGGATGTATTGGTTTGGTTTGGTGGATTTCACTTTTAGTTCCTTGTACTCTGTTCTCTATAATTTCCCTCTTGTACATTGCTCCAAGCAGTGCATTAGTACAGCGCTACAAACTGTTAACAGTTCAGTGCAGTGCAGGGAAAGCAAGGCTGTTACTGTAGGGGCTGCTTCCCCTTTACATATGTGTGCCTTTGTCTTTCCTTTGTGACACCAATAAGTGTGAGTGTTACGTTTTTAATTTGCGTAATATCGGAGCTTCCCTTTAGTTCTTTATAAAACCTGTGAAATTAAATATTTAACCTATTAGAAGCTGGGAAACCATGGAAACCAGGCTTTGCAAAAGTGTTTAGGCTACAAATTAGCTTTTTCAAAACGGTCAAAACTAGTAATCAACATTTTTAAAAACATTAAAAACAAGTAACTAACACTTTCAAAAAAGTCAAAACAAGAAACTAACATTTTGTAAAACATTCAAAACAAGTAACTAACACTTTCAGAAAGCTCAAAACTAGATTAATCATTTTCAAACAGATGTAAAACTAGATATTAACCGTTTCGAAAAGGTTAAACCTATGATCTGCTAGTGCAGAAAAAATATCCCTTCGAAAACTTGTTTCAGTTCCTTGAATAGCATTTTTACTATAATACTAGTATTAGAACAGGAATTAGAATAATTATCAGAATGGAAAGAATTGAAAGATCTAACAAGTCTATTTTGGCTGTCGAAGAGTACATGGGAAGACCCAACAGATCACAGGTAGGGAAGTTTGAAGGCATTAGTATGATACACATAATATAGTACTAGTGATATATAGCTATATAATTAGGCAGTAGACAGGCCCTCCTTCTTAGTTTTGTGTTCGTCTACACAGTCAACAGTCCCGGTCCTTCGTCATTCGTGCTCGTGCATCATGCAAGGAAAGCAAACCTCCAGGAGTCATCAGTGAGACAGAGCAGAGTGAACCAGAGAGCAGAGCAGAGGCAGTAAAGCAAGGAAAGGACAATAAGGAGCCGGAATGGAAATACATAGAAAAAGGGTCCCACTTGATGAATCATCCTTAGAATTCATTCGCCCACATTTCCCATCTAATTCCATTCCCAGTTCCTGCCACTCACTCACTCCCTGGCTCCCTTTCTCCCCCACATGCAGAGTACCTATGTATATGTGGGTTCTCTACACCCTCACTTTGACAACCAAGATTGATGTGGGATCATTCATACGAGCATTTCCTTCTCCTATACAGTCGGTCGTCTGAGGCATCAAAATAATTTTTTTAACAAAATTTTATCACAACCTTTCACACGGGCATGTGCTGTACTCGCGTACACACACACAGTGCCTCGTCATATATTATAATGTTGTACAAATACAGATACAAACTGACACACCTTACGACTTCATTTGATTTAGTTTTACTATGAAATGCTTAATTCCATGAAATACAGAAATAAACCAACCAGGATACACATTACTATACGTCAAAACTCTCAAAAAAGAAGCTACGGTAACTTCTGATACATTATAGTAATACATATTTCGTTAGTAAATACGTAATGCAAGTACATACACACTACGTAGAATTAGGAAGGTATTGCAATACGGTAATTTAAGAGCCATGCAAATATGACGTCAGTTTCATACGAGTAAATTTTAAAAGCTCAAAGTAAAAGTTTTGCTGTTTCAAAGGAGTCAAAACGTAATTTTGACGATTCTAAAAGGAATAAAACTTGATACTGCCCTTTTTCAAAAATGGCATCAAAGTCAAAATGTGATACTAACTTTACTAAAAGTAGTAAAACGTGACATTTAGACACATTCAAAAGGAAATTTCTATACTGCCACATTTGCGAGGCTCGAAGGCTCCTTAATTATTTAGGGATCAACATTGAAAAACTGCAAGGAAAGTAAACAATTTCTTCCCGAGTATCCTTGCCCTTTCTTTGTAATTGCAGTAGCTTCATCATAGATAAAGATAATTCAACTGGCAAGAGTACATAAATAACCGCAGTACACCAAGAACTAGAAAAACAACCTATGGGAATGGACGATACGATGACGTCAGCTAACCTGTGATCTTTTACTATTATATAGCACAGTTATACGTTGTTTTGATTAAAGCTGTTTTTTTATTAAGAGATATCAGTAGTTTGGAATGATGTTTTAAGTGGGGGGAAGTCGTGGGGATTTATTTCAAGGAAGGAAAGTTAGAAGCCACAAACAATGGTATACTTTACAGGTAGCTATATACTTACATGTATGTATGGACGGAGCTCTATATAACACTAAGAATGTAAATGTTCTAGTTGACATTTTATGAGCTGAGCATTCCAACTGTGCCTTTTCCTTACTTATCAAGATATGGAAAGAAAACCCCGGAGGAGGAAAAGGAAAGCATGCATTCAAGTCATTTCACAAACAAATATTTAATGGCTAAATACTAGGCTTTAAATGGACATTTTCATTACTATATTCTGTACTGCTCAAGTTACTATGTACTTGTAGTAGGTGCCTATGTAATGCAGTAGTAACGAGTATCTGATTGTCATAGCTAGGCATACATTGGTTCATTGCTCTATAAATTAGTAGGTACATCTTACTACCTAGAACTAAGCCCAGCTTTTTTGTACTTACGTTAGGTACGTTCAAGTGGCACGATTGCCAGCAACCAAAGTCAGAAGCAAAGCCAAAGTCAAGTTTCATATTTATAAATATTAATACTGACTAATACCAGCATAAGTACAGTTCAAGTATGCCTGGAACCGGGACCAGTAATAAATATCACCCTCCTAGTATGCACACACCATGCGTCATTTCTAATTTAATTTCAAGTATGCAAGTGCCTACTAGCACATCACTATAGCTGTGTAGCTTAGCCATTTACCTATGTACATAGTGATATAGGGCCTTGCAAATATGACGTCATTCCATTTGGGATGAAATATGTCGTTTATAATAGTTACGAATGTGAAAGGTACATATAACCTGACAGAAACGATTTCAAAAGTTGTAAAACAATGTTTTTTACTTTCTCAAAAAAAGCAAAACTTGACATTCGCACTTTGAAAAGTTATGAAAAGTGATCTTGAACTTTTTCAAAACACTCAAAAATTGATAATAGCATTTTTCAAAGATAAAAAGAAAAAGAAAATATTACACTTGTTCCAAAAAAGGCAAAATATCATAAAATCATTTTCAAAAAGGGTAAAACATAAAATGTGTAGGTTTTTAAAGTACCTTTCTAGTTACCTTGTCATAATTGCAGGGCCCCTTGTCTGAGCTACTGGTTGAAAATTGATGGTGACTGCCTGAGTAGTGAGGTGAAATAAGGGAAAGCCTGGGGGGAGTGAACGTGGAAATGGAAGCCAAAACCAAACCACTTGAAGAAGTAAGTAGTCCATTTATTCATGTTATTGTCCATAAGTAAAGTATTAAGTATGGTTACTTTGTTTATATTTATAAGAAAGCACAATCTACATGGACAAATTGCATACTTGATTTTATGTAAGTAACTGTATTCCTTCTTGAGTTACTCATGCATGCTAGCATAGCATTATTAGTCATGTACTCAGTACAAGAAGGTTTCTTACTTGTACCCCCTAGCTATACGAAAAACAGCTACATACATATATATACCTACATACATACAAACTTATTCCTTCGGTTTTCTTATCACAGAAAATAAAATGAAAATTGAGATGAGAATTCGGATTTGGATTTGGATTTACTTTTAAAAAACTCCAGATCCCATCTACATTACCACGTGGGTACATACGTACGTACTATAACCCATATACATAGGTATGTACCTACCTGCGCCTGTATTTTCATTGGAGGTACCACAGATACAAGGAACACTGACAAAGTCAGTGAAAGTACCTACCTACACATATGATTATGTGGCGTTTGGCTTGCTTCGCTTGCGAGGATTACATTATACATGCATGAATGGTGATCTTGAGTACCATACCATGGAATATACAATGTGAGAGACTATGCTATATAAGCAGTATATAGCAATGAAATTTAAATACGAGTATAGCACTAGGGTGAAAGCACACAGTATGTATAGCATTAGCGCAAATGTAAATGTTAAATATGGCCATTTCAAATCTGAGAAGGAAACTCATGTGTGTAGAATTTTATGACTTTGACTTTTCATTCCGATGACTTTACATGTACATGGACTGGTGGTCGTACGGTGGGTAATAGTAGTGGTGAATTGAGCTGAAAAGTTGCTCACTGCGTCCCTGTCCCTACACTGTACTGTGTACTGTAGAGAAAGAGGACGGAAGAAACCCCCCATGAATGCGATTAACGAGTTGGTTCATAGTATGACGTGCTTTCCCTCTGTTCTCTCTGCCTCTCTCTTTCTCTCACTCCCTTGGCTATGTTTTTACTTTTACTTTTCCAGTTGGAGTCGGAATTGGAATTGGAGTTAAAATTGGAATTGGAACGCAATCCTTTAATAAAATTATGCATTTTACTCACGTCCATTAGGGCTTTCACAAGTGATGTATTCAGTATACTCATTATATAAATATTACATGTATGTATACCTCTGAATCTGATTGACACATTTATACAATTATTTATATTTGATAGATTTGTTGATGAATGGACGGTCACTCTACCGCCATTTAGACTAATATTGATATTGGTATCGATATCGAAACTTGATGAAATCAGTCCATTTAGATGCCGATGGATCATCGTATTATTATTCCTAGATCAACTCCAGCTATTACAGATATATAGAAACATTAAAGGTGACTAGAGCCCCATGTACCCACATACTATACAAAATGTAAATAGGGCTAAAGAGATAAAACTAAAACGTCCGTAATCGTAAATCCCCATCCTATTCCTAATCCGCATATCTACAAACATTGAATAACCAATCCGTATTCTATGCTTGTCAGAGCAATATATGTAGCAATGATCAGTGACCAGTGTGTACATGTACAGGATACAAAATGTGGTTTGGGAAAGCAGCAGTAATTTAATGTGTATAGCTTTAAAAGAAAGTTTTCTCCACACTTGAAAGGCTTTAGCCATGTATTTTTAATAGAAGAATATAGGGGTTCCCTATGCATATACCTTCATCTATAGGTATAGCGGATTATACTATATAGACAATTTAAAATTTTAATACTTTACGTTGTAAGAGCTAAAGTGTATGAGAAGTGAGCAATTTTTCTATTTTGTTCCTGCCACAAATGATTACACGTACTTTTACCTTCTATAGGTACAGATACCACACACTATATCTATACCTATAGACATATTTTTGATTTGGCTGGACATTTATGATATAGTGGTCTCATACTATTCAATTTTTTCCATGTGCTAATGAAAAACATGAGTTGTGATAGTAGAAGTTGCACTTATGTACTTCTGGTCGTCGTTCTTTTGATTGCCCACCTTCCCACTGCCTTTCTCCATTTTAGTGACTACGACTTGTGCCGTGTTCGTTCTCATGTTTAGATTATCGCCGACATGAGAAGGAGCAAGATAAGAGGCCGCGGTGGCTGGCTTTGGCTTTAGCTTTGCTTGTTGGTTGGTTACTTGCTTTCATCCGATCGTATATTATACTTGCCTCTTTTTCTTCCTTTCTTTGTGCTCAGTAGAGCTACAGGGAAAGTCAGAGGCAGGAAAGCCATTTAGAGTTTTCTAGAGCCAACACGAAACTTTGTATTTCATCAAAAATCTGATCAAATTCTTAGCGTATAGCACACTCTACCTATGCTGTGGTACAGAATATTCCTTGGACTGGATATTGCTTTAGCACGGCTTGTTTAAGACTTTTAGAGGTTTGGACTGTATCACAGAGAATAAAAGAGAACTAATCGTAAGTGTTGTAAATATTTTTATGATGAGTATAAACACCACGTAGGTAGCACATAGTGAGATTATATTGTCGTTCTTATTAGTCCTCTACTAGTTATTACCCGAGCTGGGAAAAAACTTTCTTTTTTTTTCCTTTCGCCTAAAACGGTAGTAAGTCATAAAATGTTTAAGTTTTAATACGAAGTTCCTGAGTCGGTGGTATAGTAGCTACACATATAGGAGTGAAAGCACCATAATTATTGCTATTCTATAAGCCAGTCGTCGTAATTGAGTATAGGTATAGGAGCTCAGGAAATTGTGCGTATGTATGAGGAAAGGAGGAAATACAAACGAAGTATGAAATAAGGAGAAAGTAAGCACTACTTGGGGAGAAATATCTGTAAGGACAATAAAAGAATAATAATAAATTTTAAATTGAACATGTTAAACGAGAGAAAACAATGTTACTTTTACATGTTACATGCATAGGCATGTATTGTAAGGTACGCAGTTTCCCTTTCTCTCTTTGTTGTGGTTGGGTGTTAGTGTTGGTGTTGTGTTGGTCGGAAAGTGCTACATGTTTCCCAAGTCAGATCGCTGATTATGACGGTGTATTAGGTAGAGTTTTGGCATATATATTACGTATTCTGTACAGATAATCATAATAAGTAACTTCAAATGTTCGCAATTCCTAGTTGATTCAATGATAAGATTATATAAAATGGAAATTTTCTTCCATACACTTTCCTAACTTTCTATCAGTACTTTCTCTCATGCATTACACTAATCGCAAGGAGGTACTTTCTACTCTTTTTAAACCGTATTATTATTATATTATGTTATATTTTATTCATATTTTATTTCATGTTTACAAAAAAAAACGATTTTGATTTGGACTTGGCTTTTACTTTCACTGTAAGCTACATGCTGGCGTGAGATTTGTGGAGGTATCTCAAGTCGGAAGGCATGTTGTTGGAAGCTTTTAGCTTTGAATTTTTGATTAATTTTTATGTGCGTATCACGATGACGATACGTAAATTGAGTATATCTATCCATGTATCATGGATTTGGACGGATCGGATCGGACTTATTAATAAATTCCTAGGTACAAAAAATGCTGGAAATATACAAATTGTGAGGGAGACCGGTAAAATATTCCATGTTAATGTGACTGGACTTATTAATGGCAGACCTACATGCATATATATAGGTTTTAAATAAAAATAAATGCTTAATAGTATCCTTACTCCAGAATACACCGATACAAGTTTAGTTTAGCTAAGGGATTTTTTTTCTGGACCCTCTGTAGTTGTATACATATAAGTATGGTGCAATTTTGAAGATTGGAAAGGAAATTCATTGTGAAAGGAAAATATGTCTGTATTTCTGGCTCAGCTAACGTTTGAAGAAAAAGAATACAGAATACAGATAAAAATGTATACTGAGAGAGAAAGTGAAGAAAAAAAAAACGTCTGACTGCTTGTGCTTTCTCTTTCTCATATTTTAAGACGTCTGATTCTGAAATGGAAAAGAGCTTTCATTTCATTTCGTAATCGTGACTCTATCATCTATGCCTGGCTACACATGTAGGTAGACACTCACTCGGCTGCTCCCTCCACACACCGCATGTAGAGCTGTATCAATTCAATCCAATCCGATCCAATGCCTGGACTCCAATGTAACAAACATAACATTTCTAGTCTTCTACCATTTTTTAAACTTATGTATATGTTGCTTTATAGGGGCATGCCTGTAATATCCAAGAGTTCGTATATTCATCGTCTCTTTCAGTTTCTCAGTTTCACGGCTGTAATAAATACACATGTAGGCTGTAGACTATGAATTCCTTCACACACACAAAAAAAACTCCTCTTATGAATTGTGTGCGAATTTTTGGGTAAATTGAGTAAAGTCTCGTCTCAACTAAGGGCCTACCAACAAACATGGAGAGGAGCGTGATATCTCTTCTTTAGCTAAAGATGCATACTTTATACGAGATACGACCAAGAACTTCCAATTTGTTTGAAATATCGTCACTGGAGAGGAAAAATAGCATACGTTGGCAATGTATAAACATATGCGTGTAAAAGTAAAATTTGATCTCTAGCGTAAGTAAAACTCAACATACAACTAGAATAATTTGCCTTTTTTGGTGAAAGCATGTAAATTGGATATTTTGAACGTTTTCAAAAAGGTTTGAAAAAGAAATTTTGCACATATCCTTAAGAATAACATATACCCAGCGCCGTTCTGAAAACGTATGAATAGAACATTTTGCACATTTTTTGAATGTAAATTAGGCTTTTTGTACTATTTAAAAACATGTCCAGAGAGAGCATTTTGCACCTTATCAAAAATAGATCAAATGGCCCACTTTGTTCTTCCGTCTATCTGTTAGGATTTGCCTCATTTTGATTCTTAAACTAGAACATGCTTGTATGGCCCTACTCACCTCCACCTCGTTTTCATTTCTGAGGAGCGAGAAAGTCTCCTGCCAAGATCTTAGATCATGGTTTGCCAGTCAAGTTGTGCAATTTTTTACAAGCTTCTTTTTTTGGCGGGAATAGATTGGAAAAAGTTGGGCAAGAGATGTCTGCCTGCCTACGTCTGGATCTGGCTACATTACAGCTACACTCCTGCACAGTGACTGATATATATCATACGGAGCGATGATGATACTATATAGGCAATCTCGATGGCTCAACGAGGGTGACTGAAAAAAAACCCAGAATATTCTGACGATGAGAGAAAGGCGACTGAAAGTGGAAATACAGAAAAAAGTAGTTTCGTTTGGTTTTCTACACGGCATTTCGTGGTTTCGTTAGCTATATGTATTCATCCATGCTTACTTAGCCTCTGCCTACGGTTTCTATACACTAGATCTAGGTAGATATTTAGATATAATCTCTCTCGCTCTCTCTCTCTGTGTTTGTGTGTTAGATGTTGGAAAAGTAAGAGAAAAAAGAAGGTCGAGTGCTCTAGCAGGGAAGAAGGAGTCGGTAGAGTAGGAACGATGAAATATGGTGATTTCTCGGAGATTAAACCGAACCATGTCGTGTTTGCCTATAGTTTGCTTAAAGTCATATTTAAGGTGGATTGCTTCCTTTTTACTCCTTTTGCTTATGCTCACCTACTTGGTCGTAGTTTTTTTTTACTCTATCTTCATTTCTCCTCCAAGCCCTCCTTCACTCAACTCAGCTTTTGCACAATTCGATAGTGAAGAAGCAAAGCTATTCGTCCCTTAATTTTACCAGGTGCTTAGGAGCATATCTGGAAAGCGCGTCTTTACATGTCCCATTTTTTAATTGCACAAAAACATTTTTTTGTTCCTCTTTGATCATGTACTTAATTATTGTGTTATCAAATTTTCATCAGCATAATAGCACAAGGCACATATACCTGTATATTCTTTTAACACATATGTATGGTTTTAAATGATTGCATAACGTCTTTAAACAGGATTTTGAAAAGGTACAATGAGCAGGTTTGTTTTCTCGTATGACCTAGAAAGGTACCTAACACTTTTCAAATGAGTGTTCTATTTAGCTGACTTTGAACAGCGGTTAAATGTTCTATTTGTTGTAACTAGGAACGGTAAAGAGTTCCTTTTAACAGGCTTTTGTGAAAGGTGGTACACTGTTTTTTAATTCATTTGATAAGTTCGAAATCCATTGTTATATTGAGAAAACTGTTAAAATGCCAATTTCATTACGTGTTTCCGAAAAGATGCAAAATGCCCTATTTATACGTTTTAGAACAGGTGCTAAACGCCCGGTTTCGTGATTCGAAAAGATGTAAAATGTACTATTTACACGTTTTCGAACAGGTGCGACACATTCTGTTTACGTGTTTCGAAACGATGCAAAATGTACTATTTACACGTTTTCAAAAAGGTGCGAAAGGCCCTGTTTATGCAAAATATCCTTCATGATCCTCAAAGTTGTGAAATGTGACTTTTGTATGTTTTCGAAAAACGGAAAATTTAAAACGTATTTGTAAAACAATTACAGATAAAATTAGATCTACATTTCCATCATATCTGCAAGACTGTAGAATGGAGTTCTGTAAAAATATTTAATTTTGATTTTTTAAAGAAATGATCCATTTCTAAGCATTTTGCTTCCTCCGGACTAACGATGCATATCAATGTAGGCATACACACGTATTTATAATAACATTTGCACAAGCTTGAATTTGACTTTGGCGTTGCGTTGACTATAGCCAGGCATTGAGTTGCGTCGTTTGTAGTATACTCCTGTACACTCAGCCGTTCTCAGATGTACACAATAGTATAGCTTACTAACATGAAATGATTTGGTTATTGCTCTCACTCACTCGCTCACTCGCTCTCACTCACTCCAGTTCCTCCTTGAATTTATATGAGAAGAGAAAGAGAGCTTTTCGAGTATCTGCACATCTTCAGTCGCTCTCTATACATGTACATACACTGTACTCCACTGAACTGAATTCTCTCCGTACTCCGAACTCAATCGGAACTGCACTCTACGTGAACTGTAGTAATAACCAATCACACATACGACACAATACGACCACGACGGAATTTTTAGAATCAGTTTCTACAAGCGTAAATATATCGTTAATGAAGACACAGGGTGAGTTCAGTCTAGAATGCCTTTTATGTCATTTTGAAAAAAGCCCCGAAAATCATATTTTACCTCAGTTTAAAAAAAAAGTGAATTTCTTTTTTAACTTTTTTTCACAAACAGCATAGTTGGCATTTACAATTTTTACAGTGCAACTGCTTTTGTACTTTTCAAAAGTAGCAAAACCGATATTTACTCTTTTTCAGAAGTAGCAAAACCGCTAATTACACTTTTTTTAAAGTAGTAATACCCCTATTTACACGTTTTCAAAAGTAGTAACACCGCTATTTACACTTTTTCAAAAGTAGCAAAACCGATATTTTATACTTTTTAAAAGTTGTAAAACTGCTATTTACACTTTAAAAAAATAGTAACACCGCTATTTACATTTTTTCAAAAGTAGTAAAACTGCTATTTTGTACTTTTCAAATTCAGTTAAACCTCTTATGAAATACTTCAACTTTCCATTACAAAATAGGGAAAAGCGCTTTTGTGCTTCCTTTAAACGCTGGCGAAAGGTTAGTTGTTGGGACACATTCGTCAAAACGGCACTAAGGGAACGGGCGCTGTACATTGTACATGCTTCCCAATGCTTTCAAGCGGGAGCTGGACATGCAGAAACGCGTTTTCACCCACGATATGTCTGTAGTGAAGTACTTAATGTATTCTAAAATGCAAAATGTTCCATGTATATCAACACGCTTTACAGTGAAAGAGGGCAACTCATGTTTTCTATCGTATTTACATTTTTCATTTTACAGCATAAAACTGTACAAATGTGGATTCTTGGGATGAATTTATACAGAGTAGGCCTTCTTGAGCATCATTGGTGTTTTGCTGGGGAAAATGAAGATATTTTGTTGGGAATTGAGTGCATGGCACTGCATGGTGGGGCGGCTGGCCTCGTATTAAATCGTTTCCAAACGCCGGTATCAATGTCGATAGAGGGTCTATCTGTTCGTCGGTAGGGCCTATATGCTCATAGCATATTAGGGAAGGCTACACACATACAGTGCTGTGTGAGTGCTTATGACATGTAAAATATTGTGAATAAAACCCATTGCTGTCTTAACGCATACTTTATATTCAAAAACTCAACTTGTTCATTTTAATAATTCATTCCTACCCCTTCCCTTATTTCTTATTTCCCCGAATCCACTAACTATAACTATACTGCTTTTTTTTCGATGAGAAGATTCCGATTCCTGAGCGGATCTCCTTTGCTCCCTCCCAGCAACTACTCTGCACCATGATTGCGTTAGATGCGGTTACTTCATTAGAATGAGAGAAGATGCAGATCTGTACTATGAGGGCAACCACAATAACGAATCTACAGCAAATATTCCATATGGGACGGTGGTAGCTACCTAGAAGTTAGTTCCACCGTTGGACACATGGAGGGAAAAAAACTAAAACTTCCCTAATTCCTGCCCCTATTTTCAACAGTAACCTTTGACCTATTCGGAATTGGAAAGCCATATGGAAGGAATGATTTAGTAAAGTAGTTATTCTCTAAATTAGCTTTTTCAAAACGATCATTTTCAAAACAGTTAAAACTAGAAATTAAACGTTCAAAAAGATCAAAACTAGAAATGTACATTTTCGAAAATAGTCAAAACTAGAAATTAACACTTTCAAAAAGGTCAAAACAAGAAATGAACACTTTCAAAAAGGTCAAAACCAGAAATAAGAACTTTCAAAAAGGTCAAAACTAGAAATATTACCGTTTCGAAAAGGTTGTTTAGTAATGCAATGAATTTTAGCTAAATATTTACAGACATTTTACAAAATAATGTACGACAAATTCTAAATTACGGCTGCTGAATCTCGAGAATTACAAAATGAAAAATAGGTGGGTACTTCCAATAATAAAGCACGGTGTTCCAGCCCAGTATTTCAATTTGATAAAGTACCTACCTCATAACATACGTACCAGTGCAGTAGAAGTATAGGTATACATATACTGTAGCCCTTCTATATAGTTTGTTCTGTTCTGATATACCTAGGCCATGCTTGATTTGATAGTGATACAGTTTAAATGGTGGGAATAATGTCTTGTGTAATTTTTTATTGCCAGATTAGCATTATTGGTGGTTCTGGCGATGGTGTTGGTAGTGGCGGTGAGAAATTACTCCCTGCCTACCGGTTGTATTCTAGGTAAAGAAACGGAAATAAAAACAAGATGCGGATTCGGATTCCTATCCCCACCCCAGACATACTCATTGGTACAGTATAGACATATCATCGGTGAAGAAGCATTGTGAAGCATGTCTAGCCTTCCCTTAATATTGCGTCATTTTGACAAAAGTCGATACAATCTAGTTTTTTTACCTTTGTGTTTACAAAAACTCTAAATAGTTACTAGTTTTGCGGTTTACAAAAGTTGTAAACACCACCTTTGCTGTTTACAAAGGATGTGGATAGCTTGCTGTTTACAAAAGTGTTTACATCAGTTTTGCTGTTTACAAAAGTGTTTACATCAGTTTTGCTGTTTACAAAAGATTAAATGTCAGTTTTGTTGTTTACAAAAGGCGTAAATTCAAGCTTCGTTGATTCCGAAAAGTACAAATATCAGCTTTGCTATTTTTGAAAAGTTTACATAAATATCATTTTGGCTCATTTTTAAAAACTGTAACGACTACTATTGATAATTTGTAAAACGTGTAAATATCAATTATACTATTTCTGAAAGGTGTACGTAGCACTTTTACTGGTTTTAAAAAATGTAAAGATACAAGTTGTACTGTTTCGGAAGAGTACTAACCTATCAGAACTAGAAGATAATGAATTTGCTAAGTGGTTTTACTGCAAATAAACATTTTCAAAAAAAAGCAAAAACTAGAATTCAATATTTTCAAAACAGTCCAAGCTAGGATTAACCCTTTCAAAAAGGTGTAAAACCAGGGAATTATAGTTTCAAAAAGGTCAAAAACTAGAAATCACCTTTTCCAAAAAAGTGTAAAAACGATCTATTGCTGTTTCGAAAGGGTTATAGCAGTTTGTCGATCATTTTTGTAAAGAATAAGGAGCAGTTTTACTATGTTTACAAACAGTGCAAAAGTGACATTTACAATTTACAACTTTAATAACCGCAGCAGGTAAAAAGTTGACAGTTTACACTTCCTCCGGCAGGATGCTTCTCCACCCACGCTATCCCAGTTCAGTCCAGGTGGACTCCCAGTAGTTTGTACCCAAAGAAATAAAACATTATATGAATCATGTTGTGTAGTCGACGTGTTGTAGTTGTAAATGTAAACCTAAACATAGCACCTTCCTAGAAACTCTGCTCTCTGTCCCAATGTACGTAGTAGGTACACCTCTCGCGTCTCCTGTAGTAGCCAGAAAATAGATATCTGCTCATACACTGTGTTTATGTTCTATCATAACTTGTATCAGCATTATATTTTTTACGGACCATAATAGACGTCATGTAACTCACCGTGTAATGGCCAACTTAAGACATTTTTTCTCACAAGTCCTTTTGGGTTTTGTAGTTTTGTAGTCAACTACTACTGCTCCAGTGCAATGTGGGTGTCTATGGCCTTCTCTACTGTACAGTACAGTACAGTACAGTACTTGAGAACAGTAGTGTGCTATGTTTCTGTTGGTTGCTTACTGATACAAAGTAGAGCTGAAAACAAGCTCGAGAGACATTTATATAAAATAAGACCTCGTTTGTAACACTTGCTAAATTCTGTAAATTCCTTCAAGTTCAGACGATACGACGAGGCAAGGGCAGGCAGACCGTACAGTACAGACCGTATAGAGAATGTGTCTTGTGTTTTTTTTCCCCGTGTTTTCTTCAGGAAATATTTAATACAGAACAGAGAACATTATTCCTACGACGACATTAGAGGCAGCATTACAGGGCCTCTCATGGGTATATTTGGGATTTGGATTTTTGATGTTTCGTCCAAGAAAATGCGTCGTCTATGTACTCTGGGAGTTGCTTCATATTTTCCCATGTGAAACTTTATGTCACTTTTACATCCTTTATCGTTTGTTTGACTTGGCTAGACTTTGGCTTTGGGATCAACTTGTGCGTGTCAGGGGTAACTATCCTACAGCCATACGCACTACATCGGGAGGTAAAACGCTGTATTCACACCGCTGTACTGCAAACTGTTGGAGCTTGGGATGAAGATGGGGAAAACAAGCTGGGAAATGCGTTCGATACGATACGATACGATACGACAGCAGATCTTTTCAGTTTTTGAGTTTTTAACGTAGCTATAGGTATATATAGGCAGTTTTTCTACCCGTGTGTGTGGTGGTGTTTTGTGTGGTCGTGTGTGTTCATGGAATGGCATTAACACATAATCGGGATCGTGAGGAGAGCGAGTCTAAGAAAAATACAGGGTGAGATATGATAAAATTGGCAATTGAAATGAATTTACGATGAGAAGAAGGAAAAAAAAGGGTTGGGTGATCATGAGTTGTTGTTTGGAGTTTGGCATTGGCATTGGCAGTGCAGTCTGTTGCTGGCACACTAACTGCCACTGCCACTGCCATTGCCGTTGCCGTTGCTGCTCGTTTTACGTACACTCAAGTGCACTGTGTCCTGTTCTATGGGTTGTGGGATTTTACGGGTAGTTGTAGTACTGCTGTGGTTGTAAGAGTAGTAGTAGTAGTAGTAGTGGCTGACAGACAACAACAACAAGTCAGCAGAACCAAGCTACCCTCGTGCTTTATTATTCGAAAGGATTTTTTTTCGAAAGATATTACAAAATGCTCTATCTGCATTTAAAAAGTTTAACATTGTACAAGTTCTATTCCCAGGTCAAACACATATTAAAACACATGATGTAACGTGTCCTTTTAGCACCTTTTTGAAGTGGAATGCAACTCATTTTCACACACATTTTACAACGGAAAGGCTTAAGCTTATTATTTCCTTGCTTCGAAAAGGGTGGAAAATGTCATAGGTGTTTATTTGTAGATAGAACCATTTGCAATTTTGACCTTTTCGAAACGGCAAAATAGGATACTTTACACCTTTTAGAAAATGTTGATTTTTAGATTTGACCTTTTTGAAAGCGTTCATTTCTAGTTTTGGCCTTTGTGAAAGCGTTCATTTCTAGTTTTGACCTTTTTTGAAAGCGTTCATTTCTAGTTTTGACTTTTTTGAAAGCGTTTATTTGTAGTTTTGACCTTTTTTGAAAGCGCTCGTTTCTAGTTTTGACCTTTTTGAAAGCGTTAATTTCTAGTTTTGACCTTTTTGAAAGCGCTCATTTCTAGTTTTGACCTTTTTGAAAGCGTTTATTTCTAGTTTTGACCTTTTTTGAAAGCGTTCATTTTCATTTCTAGTGTTTTGACCTTTTTGAAAATGTTGAATTCCAGTTTTGACCTTTTTGAAAGTGCTAATTACTATGTAGTTTGAAACTTTTTGAAAATGTTGCATTCTGTTATGGTTTTGATCTTTCAGAAAATGTTAATTTCTACTTTTGACTATTTTGAAAGCGTTAGTTACAAGTTTTGACCCTTTTGACAATGTTAAATTCTGCACTATGATCTTTTGAAAATAGTTGATTTGTTTAGTTTTGGCTTTTTTGAAAATGTTAATTTGTAGTTTAAGCACTAAGCAGCTTCATGGTTTGCCGGTTCCGAATAGGTTAAGATTGCAATACTCTTTCATTTACGCACCCGTAGTTACTGCGTACGGGTGAAGGAGATATGTAGGTACTTTAAAGGAGAAACAAGGAAGTCGAACCGTAACTATAACCGCAGACGATACCGTATAGGCGTTATAGATATAGCTACTATGTATGTGTACTTAAAATAAAATAAAAGATGGTTTGAGTTTGAGTGTGTATGTGTTTGGAAATACGAGTGGAGCGTAGGAAATCGGGATCTACAGTCTGTCCACGTAGCATTCAGTTTCGTTTCTCGTTTCTCCAACTCTCCTTATGAATTATACTGCTCTACCTACTTTCTGTCCTTTTTTTCAGTTTTCGATTCAGAAATGTAATCCGAATCCGTAAGATATCCCGGTACGTAAGACCACCACCATGTAGGTTGCTGGACTCCACTGAATGTACAACCTTTTGGTTTTGGTTGATTTATACTGTGAACTAGTGAAACTATGAAAGTATGTACATATAGGGACCACCACGTATTGTGGTGGTATTCGAATTTGTTTGATAGTAAGCCTCATACTGACGTATCGTCGGTGAAGAAGCATTGTGGAGCGCATAAGTCCAGTCTCCGTTTAAAAGCATTGGGACACAAGTCCAACGTCCTTTTAAAGAAGTTTTGACCTAAATCCCTACTTCAAGTTTTTACCTAAACCCACCTGTTTCGAAAAGTGTAAGCTTAACTTTGTGATTAGCATTGCATAGTGTAAATACCACTTTTGCAATTTTTAAAAAAGTGCAATAAACAGCTTTATTATTTTAAGAGTATAAATAGCAGTCTTATTGTTTTTGAAAAGTGTAAATACCAGTATTTACTACGTCTTTTTAAAGGTATAATAGCAATTTTTCTACTGTTGAAAAGTATTAATAGCAGTTTTGCTGTTTACAAAAGGTGTAAATACACCACCTTTGATGTTTACAAAACGTCTAAGTAATAGTTTTGGTGTTTACAAAAGTTTTGAATACCAGAATTGCTGTTTACAAGAGACGTAAAAGCCAGTTTTGATGTTTACAAAAGACAAAAATAGTTGTGCTGTTTACAAAAGACGTAAAAGCCAGTTTTGCTTTTTACAAAAGGAGTAAAAGCCAGTTTTGTGCTGTTTATAAAAGATGCAAAGGAAGTTTTGCTATTTACAAAAGACGCAAAAGCCAGTTCTATGCTGTTTACAAAAGACGTAAAAGCCCGTTTTGCTTTTTACAAAAGGCGTAAAAGCCAGTTTTGCTTTTTACAAAAAGCATAAAGAAAGTTTTGCTTTTTACAAAAAGCATAAAAGATAGTTTTGCTGTTTACGAACGCCGTGAATCTCAGTTTTACTTCTTTTGAAAGATGTAAACCCTAGTTTTGCTGTTTACAAACGGCGTGAATATCAGTTTCGCTGTTTCTAAAAAATGTAAATAAGTATCACTTGTACATTGTTTGTACTTTCTGTAATCTTAAGGGTAAAATTTTGATGGTATACTTACGTCAAAATGGTATAAAATGGACGTTGGACTAACCTCGCAATACTTCTTCGCCGCCGGTATGCTCTCTCGCTAAAAAATTCTGAAAGATTTGCCAACAAAGATACAAACACTCATAGCTCTCCGCCCTTTCATTCTATTCTATTCATTTCTTCCACTGGTGTGCCGTGTAGACGGTATGTTTGGGTCTGAATGTGAAATGGGTAGCGGTAGCGGTCTCGCGTCTGTTTTGTGAAGTAGATGGAAATATTGAGGAGGAAGTTTCACGTTGGTCAAATGAAATGAGCTGGTGGAATGTGCTTATAATCTGTAATGCAATGTGTTGATATTTGTTTTGCGGGTCTACAGGCGGAGATTTTGGCTCTTTGGCTCTTTTTTTTAGCCTGTAGCTCGGCTCTGGGCTCTTGTTAATGTTATACGACTCGGGCCTTGCCTTGCCGATGATCTTTTCTCTTGGTTCTTGGTACTGGCATACTTTATGTATACTTGGGCCAGTCCTGGGGTTATGGTCGTACATTGTATTGGGTCCTCTTGTTCAAAGCTTTCTACGATGCAGTCTGTACTAAAAGTGCAATCTTTGTTCGTATTGTAATAGTAAGATTGTACAGATGCGGCAAAGATATACAGTTTTTGAATGGATATGGAGCTATGCTGCATAAACAATACAGGCCTTCCGTTTATTACGGCATAAGAAAGCTTGGAATGTGCGTAATTTTTGTGTTAAGCTTCTTTTTAGATGAGTACTGCAATTGTTATCAGCTTTTGAAACGTTTAAAATGTACATTTGACTCTGTACATTTTTATTCCAGTTAAATATCAAGTTTTGACTTTTCGTTAATGTTACCATGAGGATTTACACTTTTAAAGAAGTACAAAGGTAAAAAATTGCCTTTTTTGTAATGTATTAGTCATGCTTTGCAATTTAAAAAATGTATTAATTCCCTAAATTGCTCCTTTTTTAAAATGTAAATAGTATATTTTGCTCCTTTTAAAAAGTGTAATTAGTGTGTTTTGCTTGTTTTAAAATTTGTAAATACCTCCTTTTTTGCTCTTAAAAATTTGCAAATAGTAAAAAACCAAAAAAAAATAAAAAATACAAAAAAAAAATAGTTCTCTCTGCTCCTTTTAAAAAGTGCAAATAATGTGTGTTGATCCATTTAAAAAGTGTAAATGTCTCCTTATGCTCTTAAAAATGCGTAAATATTAAGTTTTGCTCCTTTTAAAAAGTGTAAATAGTACAATTTTCTCTCTTTAAAAAGTGTAATTATTATGTTTTGCACTTTATAAAAGGTTTAAATAGTACTTTTTGCTCTTTCTAAAATGTGTAAATAGTATGCTTTGCACATTTAAAAATCGTAAATATTACCTTTTGTACTTTTAAAAATGTGTAAATATCAGATATAGCCTTCTTTATAAAGCATTTATCATCCTTTAAACGTTTAAAAAAGGCATATTTGTAACATTTTATAATTTTAAAAAAGTAAATGCTCCGCGTCGCACTGCTTCAACAATAACATACAGATTTCCGTCTTCCATGCTTTGAAAAAGTTATAGGTAATTATTGCGAAATGATGATTTGACCTTTTTTTTGAAAGACCGTTTTTCAGTCTAATCTTCTCTCGTAGTATTTTCCCAGCCCATGGGAAGACATTGTTATGTAAGACGAGTAGTCTGGAGCCTTAAGCGTTTTTGTTCTCATGTATTCGGTGTGCGAAATTTGAGACAGCCTTTGGTCCTTTAGTCCTTTGCTTTGGTTCTGGCCCCGGTTTTTTGGTTTTGGTTCTGGTCCTGGTTCTGGTCTTCTGCTTCTGAAATTGGTCCTGAAGTTCTGGTCCTGCAGTCCTGCTTTAGCTGTATGTATCTGTGTATAGAATATGGCTCCATCGTCTCATGTGGGGTCAAATCGCATTTGTATCTGGGTTAGACAGAAACATGGACGGAGAAGAAAGAAGAAAAGCAAAGAGGTAGTGAGAGGGAAAGCGGCTCATTGACAATGCTCATTGCAATGCCAATGCCTTCCAATCCAATATCTGTACAATGGGATATGAGTCGAATGCGGCCAGAATATGTTTATATACACGAAGGATCTGAAGAGTGAGCAGTGACTAGTGGGAAGGGCGGTCTATGGAATAAATAGAGAAAAATAAAAGGAGCGAAGCACAACATGATCATATTGGAAATCGGATACGGACCAATGCTTCGGGCATTCAAGATCATTCTCCTTAAATTATTTGTCGCGTGCTATGACTACCGCACTACGACTCACAGCTTACACGGAGGAGAAGAAAAAAAAACAACAAAAAATGGATACACCTACATATATACACGTCTATAGTAAACGTAGTGCCTGACCGCCATGTGCTATGCTTCAAGGATGCGTAGAGATGCTTTAATGTCTATAAGAAGCAAAACTACGCATGTGTGGTAGAATGCATTTATTGCTGTTTAAAAGAAGTTGAATCCTGAGTTTTCACCTTTTTGAAAGAGCAAAATTTTCTATTTATTTTTGGTTTTCTAAGGGTTAAGGGCAGTATGCCCTCATTACATTCTTACTATTTTTATGTTTTTCTAAAGTGCAAACCGTCCCAATTAAAGATTTTTGAAAAACTGCATTTCTCTGTTTTTCAAAAGGCTCAAAATGTTCTATCTGAACGTTTTTGAAAGTAGTAGAATGTTCAATGTACATGTTTTCAAAAGGCCACAAAATGACCGATTTACATCTTTAAAAAGGGTGCAAAATGGGATATTTACACCTTTTTGAAAAACCTGTTTCCGAAACGGTGCAAAATACCGTCAACAAACGTGTTAAAAATGTGCAAAATGTCCTATTTACAATTTTTGGAAGGTCTAAGATAGCCTATCCGCACGTTTCCCAACAGTTGCAAAATTTCCTACATAGGTACTTTTTCTAAGTAAGAGCAAAATACTTATTCTATGGACACGGTTTTGAAAAGATGTAGAAAGCTAGTTTAAACAGTACTGGGCTTAAAAACGATCGTATATACTTCACTTTCCATTTATTCAAGAATTCGCAATTATGTATACATTTTCAATAAGAATGAGTAATAGGGTACAAACGGGACCATTCCATCGTTGGAACTTGCAATGCATTAAAATATATATATTGCGTCACTTTGTACACATTCAAGGCAAGTTTGAAAAGGGTCAAGTTGCTTCTTAAGCTGCCTTATACGCATGCATATAGGCATGTACCTAAATAAATACACTCTAGGTAAGTATAAGTCTATTATATCACAGTACAATGCAGAATGATGATCTTACTATGGATTATGGATTTTGTGACGCTTATTTTTTTCCCTTCTTCTAGCTTTGCCGTTGTACTATGTTGTTTGAGCTTACACACATTCACGCAATATGACGGTGACGATTGACAATATTGCTCTTTTATATTTCCATTTTCATGCGCATTTTCTTACTATGATATTTACGTTCGTCCAAGTTGATAGGTAACCCAAGACACCCAGAAGGTAAGCACCTACTTGCCTATACTATATGTACATAGGCACTATAGGTAGGTATACTGCAACTATAAGCTTACCTAAATGCGTCCATAAATGGATAAAGGTTTACTTTTCCCTTGCCATATATTTACGGTTACGATTAATGCACACAACACTCGTATCTGTCATCTGTATTTTGTTACAAATGAAAAAAGTTTTCTTTTTTTACTGGCCCATTCTAAACGGGTAGTAGTAGTACTGTTGTATTTGATATTAGTATTAAAATACTTGCATTTATTTCCGTCCTCCCATTTTTCTGTAATATATTCACAAATGTCATGTTCCATGTTCAGTGTTCAGCTTGATACAGCCTTCGAGAGCATAATTTTATTTATTTATTTTTGGGATACTGCTCCGTACTGTGTGGTATGTACTGTGTACTGAAGAACATACAAAAATGGTGAATCTCTTCTATAATGTATGTTCCTACTTTCATGCCCGTTTTACACTGTCATATTATTTGTATCTTTCTGTCTGCCCTGGATAGAGACCCAGAGTTTATCCCTTATATTGACTGTAATACAATTTCAAATCCCAAAAGCTCCAAAATATAAATCTTATTAATGTCAATGCTCAATTCATTTCATGGATATTACATCATCAGCAAGAGCATTTGGGTCTCTCTCTCTCTCATCGGTTGATTTAACACAACATTGGATTTTTCTTTTCCCTTAGTCATCCATGCAACAAGGATAAGTCGGCATAATTTTCTATGAGGCTCCCAATTCTTTTCATTTTTCGATAGCTTCTTCATAGCTCTCAGACTGTATAGTACATCTGAGATTGAGCACCGTCTTATCTGTAAAACCAAATTTGTATCATGTAAAAAATCGGGTATGCAAATTTAAATTCCAATTCAAATTCAAACCCAACCAACATTGTAATTTTCTTTGGCTTTGGCAAAAGTAAAATTACGATTTAATTTATTTTCTATTTTTCATTTATAGTTTTTCATCAATTCAAAGTATTCAAAAAGTACTGATACGTTGGTGCTGATCACATTCAATGTGTATCTGTTGAAGCAATTTAATGTGTAATTGCAAAGGTATTTAACCTTTTTGAAATGGTAATAATTATATCTACATAGTTTTGTATCTGTTCAAAATTGTCGGTTTGTTGTTTTGATCATTTTGAAAGTGCTAATTACTACATTTACGCCTTTCAAAAATGTTACTTTGGAGCTTTAGCCTTTTTTACAGTCTTATTTACTAATTACGAATGTTTTGAAATTGCCAGTCTCTTGTTTTATTTTATACCTTCTGATAATTTTAATTACCGCTTTTGACCGTTTTGAAAAGTGTTAATGTCTAGTTTTGATGTTTTAAAAATGTTTAAACACTAATTTTGACCGTTTTGAAAAGTGTTAATTTCTAGTTTTGATGTTTTTAAAAATGTTAAAATACTCCTTTTGACCTTTTTACAAAGTTTTCATTTCTAGTTTGGACCTTTTTGAGTGTTAATTACTGCTTTTGACTTTTTTGGAAAGTGTTAATTTCTAGTTTTGATGCTTTTTAAAATGTTAAAATACTACTTTTGCCCTTTACGAAAAGTGTTAATTTCTAGTTTTAACCTTTTTGAAAGTGGTAATTACTGCTTTTGACAGATTTGGAAAGTGTTAATTTCTAGTTTTGACCTTTTTGAAAAGCGTTAATTACTAGTTTTTATCACTTTGAAAAAGGTAACTTGTAGAGTTGCACACTTTTCAGCATTCTGTCCATGGTGGTTTATACCCAGTGTCGAATAGGTTAACCTGTTATTATATACACAAATACGGTAACGTAAACTATAACGCATTCAGTGGCATTCGTTTACGAACATTAACGGAAACCATGGTACAATTAACATTAGGACTGCCTGTAGGTAATTAAGCATAAATAATCATTTTTGAATTAATGTCTGTAGGCCTGCTGGCCTATATCCAATTTCGGCGTATAGCTATATACGTACTTACCTACATTTTATTTTTGTTACACAGGTTGTACGTATGGCTGATTGTGAGGCGGAGTTTTGAATTGGAATAAAAGTTTGACATGAAACCGAAAAGGACGGCGACAGCACGCACGGGTGTCTTGTTATTGTAAGTAAAGTAAATTGGTTTGGTAGCTTTTTTTGTTTTCGTATTTAATTTTTCATATAAGACTCTTACCATCACCGGCTGTTCATTATTAATTACGGCAGTATTAATAATACTACCATTAATATTATAGAGTACCTATGTATCTATTTACCTTCAGCCCCCATCATATTACCTATACCTACCTATATTTCTCATGCCATTGCGTGATCACTCACTTATCTTCACTCGAAAACAACATCATTTCATAAAAGTAATAATGAGACGCAAAGTGAACATGTGTTTATTGTTCTAGTTTCTAGTTTCATATAATTTAGGTACATAAATAAGTACCTATAGCATTAGCAGACT
This sequence comes from Dicyrtoma fusca, assembly GCA_034695205.1. Classification (NCBI taxonomy): domain Eukaryota; kingdom Metazoa; phylum Arthropoda; class Collembola; order Symphypleona; family Dicyrtomidae; genus Dicyrtoma; species Dicyrtoma fusca. The sequence goes on along the minus strand of JAQFZC010000154.1, from coordinate 49,052 downwards.
GACTGACCCAAGTGCAGTAGCACTTTTGTACACTCTAAAGTATCAGTACTGCACTCGTAATACAGAAGCCACTGAAAAACTTGAAGAAGGTTGCATAGATTCTATCCAGAGAGAAAAAATAACAGAAAAATGTGTACAAAACGCCTCAATTTCCTATCCTAATTATAATTATAAAACTTTTAAAGAAACAGTAGCTAAATTGAAGGCAAACTAAACTAACGATATGGGTAACTTCATAATTAGGGCTAGACCAGTGTAGCTATACCACACGTACATGTGTGCCTAATATGTAATGTGAGGATTGGGTTTTACATTGTATATGCTATGATAAAATATGAGGGGCAGCAGCCCATAATGTTAATGTCATTGTACACGTCTCCGAATTCCGTAAGTGAGTCCACCTTACATATGTCAAGTTACCATAGATACCGTGAATTTCCGATGGTCGATTAGTCACTGCCTGGAGGTTAAAAAAGGTTCAAGTTTTAACCGTAAACACCGAGTCGTGAGCTTGCTAAAAGCTGCAATTTTGACCACTTATTAAAATACCGATAGATTTTATAATTATACTTGGTTAAGGCTAATTCGAATAATTTGTTATTGTTATTGTAGAAAAGACATTTTCAAATTTTTTCTCCCAGATACATTTTTATGTTGGTTTGCTGTACACATAAATGAATTCGCGTTTTAGAAAAAGTGTATTTAGTGAAATCCACTTTTTAGAAAAAGTGTATTTAGTAAAATCCACTTTTTAGAAAAAGTGTATTTAGTGAAATCCACTTTTTAGAAAAAGTGTATTTTACTAAATACACTTTTTAGAAAAAGTGTATTTAGTGAAATCCACTTTTTAGAAAAAGTATATTTAGTGAAATCCACGTTTTAAAAAAGTGTAGTTCGTGAAATTAACGTTTTAGAAAAAGTGTATTTAGCGAAATTCATGTTTTATAAAAAGTGTATTTATTGAAATTCATGTTTTAGAAAAAGTGTATTCATTTAAAACTCGTTTAAAAATCTTTGTTTTACAAACATCGACGTTTTACGAAAACATGTTGATGTTTTATAAAACAAATTTGGAAAACTTGATTTTATAGAAACTCCCGTTTTTGAAAGAGCAAACGGTATGTTACATAAATGAAACACATTTTAAGAAACAACTCGATACAGTATGGTCTCCCACCGGACATTTACGGTAGTTCGACTTGGAACTTCAAAGGATTGCACAGTGCATCACTACTGGCTCTGGTGGGGCGGAAGAGGATAAATTGTGACAGTGCAGTAAAAGCGCCCCTGCACTGTGTTGTATTCTGTATTGTGTTCGAGAGTCCAGTTGCGTTGAGTGTGTATAGGGATTCCCTTGTAAAAACAGCCGCTTTTTTTTCAAAATAATTTAATGTGGAGGAAACAAAGGGGTTATAATTGGAGGTGGCAGGTATGGATCTGTCACTGTATCTCCTCATCCCCTTCACTATTTTTATCATGTCTGCCGTTACTGTTATGCCGTGAGGATGAGCTTATCAATTGTAATCGATATCTTGATACAGTTCACCGCTAACTAGGTGTGTGTATGTATTTCCTGAAAGTGAGCTACGCCTCCCCACTTTGCACACCTATGCACATAGACAGACCGACGGAACGAGGAGAGATATATCCCCTAATTAAAGGGGCTCATTGTATTTGATTGCATTGTTTAATTAGACAGGCGGTGGCAGGTCCGCATCCATCTAAATTCCAAATCCAAACTCTAAAGGACGGGCCAACTAACTACATAACTATACATACAAGGACATAAACAACTGACATAGCCACCGCCGAAACCCCTTCCAATAATGAATTTACGGGGCTATAAAAATAAAAGTAAAAATAAAAAACCAAGTCACTATCAAACTAACAGAAGACGAAATGCGTTACTAAGTAAGTTAGATCCCATTTGACGGAAGCCTTGGGATTCTGATGCAGTTTACAGTAGTACAGTACAGTTGGTGGTAAAAACCAAATCAAGCCACTGCACTACTGTACGACAGTACCGAAAGAACTAAAAATAAGTTCACCTGTTAATGGTTGATTGCTCTGCTGTATTAGAAGCTTTGTTAGTGACAATTTTGGTATTTTTAATTGCTATGTTACTGAGCTATACGGGTCTAACTAGAATGACGGGTTCAAAGAAGTTTTAGCATGTTTACTTACCATACTTTTTTTTATACGATAAAAGAAAAGTGTCTTCAGTAAGTTATTACATATAAAGCATCACAGGGAAGATTTTTGGTATGTTTTTAGAGCTTAAAATTGCAGCTTTACTAGGGTTTTTTGGAAATTTTTAACAGCAAATGAAAAAGGCATTTTGCTCCTTTTCAAAAGATGCAAATAGAACATTTTGCGCTCGTTCGAAAACATGCAAATATGATATTTTACACTTTTTGGAAACATACATTATATGAACGCTTTACACTTATTCAAAACTAAGAAAATCGGATATTTTGCACCTTTTTCAAAAACATGTAAATAAGACATTTTGCACTCTTTCAAAAACATGTAAATAGAACGTTTTGCACTTTTTCAAAAACATGTAAATAGAACATTTTGCACTCTTTCAAAAACATATAAATAGAACATTTTGCGTCTTTTCAAAAGTATATAAATAGAACACATTTTGCACTTTTTCAAAAACTTGTAAATAGAACAGTTTGCACTCTTTCAAAAACTTGTAAATAGATCATTTTGCACTTTCAAAAACTTGTAAATAGAACATTTTGCACTTTTTCAAAAACATGTAAATAGAACATTTTGCACTTTTTCAAAAACATGTAAATAGAAGATTTTGCGCCTTTTCAAAAGTATGTATGTATATATGACATTTTGCACCTTTTCAAAAACATGTAAATAGAACATTTTGCTCTCTTTCAAAAACAGCTAAATATAAAATTTTGCGCCTGTTCAAAAGTATGTACCTAAATACGAAAGTTTGCAACTAAATCATTTAAATAGTACATTTTGCGTCTTCTTTATTATCATGCGTAAGTAGGGTGGGTACTACTTTACCGTGTTTTAAAAATACTACTTACAATTTTTAACAAATGCTTAGTTTTACACAGGTAGTAGTAGTAGTTTTGCTTCTTAGCCCGCCACAGTAAAATATAGTTTTCACACATGAATATTTAAGGATAGATAAAGTACCTACATAATATGCAATATTAGTAGTATATTATAAACTGCATGTTTTATCAATGGCATGGTATCAAAGCACCAAAACTTTGAGTGAAAATCCCCAGAAAATTCGATATGTCTGCCATTTGAAGGGTGGTCGGAGTCGTGAATGATTTTAAAGCAGACCAGCCCTCTCGGTAAAACTGAAAAGTCTCACTTTCCTATTCTACGCTAACAAAACGGTTGGTGGATGAAATGAGGATCCCTATAGCATCTCTGTAAAATATCAGATGCACCAGTGCGTGGATTGAGACTGACATTTGACATTGCATACTGCTGCGTGGAAAATGCATAAAGACAAGCACGGAAGCGGGGCAGCAAGCAGCAGAGTGCACTGATGACTATGTACATATAGCACTACAATAAAGACAAAATAATAATGCATGGCATAACATGGGAGGGAATGCATGGCACATTGAACAGTTCCAGCCACAAAATGTAGTCTCAAAATCCTGTACGTACTTACGTAGATTGACTGAAACTAAAGCACTTGAACAAAAACAAAAGTTTGCCAATGCTCTGCAGCTTTTTAATATCTAGTGCCTATACCCACAAGTACAATATATAAGTTCCCACATTCGGATGCATCACGACACAGGACCAAAGTTGCCAGGTTTATGGTGCCTTGTTTGTATATACTGCATAGATAATCTGTAGTTGCATAGTTTGTTATATAAGCATACAATGAAGGCTTAGAAGGAAGTTTCAAGTTGAACCACAATGTGATATGTGTATGTGGTCCAAGTTTTGAACTGCATGGCAATGGCAAGGGTACTGTGAACTCATTCATGGGAGAATGAAAGGCAAGACCAACTAACTAGTAAAACAGTTGGTACCTCCAGCCAATACACACACACACAGTGTCCCTAGTAGTAAAATAGAGGGTCCTGGCAAGTATGACGTCATACAAGGTATGGATTCTTGAGTCAAAACAAGATAAAAAATCACAATTTGAAATGGTAAATCATGATATTACGCTCTTTCAAAACTGGCAAAATGGGATAATAACATTTTGAAACTGCATATAACGTCATATTACATTGTTTCAAAAAGGAAACACCACTGAAATACCATCTTGAAAAGTTATAAAACCTTATATTACTCTTTTTTAAAAAGACAAAAACGCGAAAATTGCATTTTGAAAAGCTGTAAAACAGGATATTACACTTCCTCAAGAAACGCAAAAGACTAAAATGTAATTTTGAAAAGTTATACAACGTGATAATACAATTTTTCAAAAACAAAAAACAAAACGTGATAAAAACATTCTGAAAAGCAGTATAACAGGGCATTACACTTTTTAAAAAGCGGCAAAACTCTTAAATTTCAGTTTGGTAAGTTATAAAACTTGACATTGCACTTTTTCAAAAAATGCAAAACGTAATAACAGCATTTTGAAACATTGCAAAACGTGATATTACACTTTCTCAAAAAGGACAAAATGTGATAATATTCTGAAAGGTTTCAAAACATAATATTACACCTTTTCAAAAAAGGAAAATCACTAAAATGCCATTTTGAAAAGTTATGAAACGTCCTAAAACACTTTCTTAAAACGTGATAATAAAGTTTCCAAGAGGTGTACAGCCAAATCAAGGCATGTAAATATTTTAAAACCCAGCATTTCTAAAAAGTAAGTTTTTTTTCAGTCATATTTGAAAGTCCCCGAAAATGATGTATTATAGTACACCTACGCATGCATGCATTGGCTGTAAAACTGTTTGCTACTGACTAGTCTAGTGAGTGACTGTGACTCTCGCCAACAGACAGACAACTGGAAGCCCAGAGACAAATGCCCGTAAAACTAACTGAAATAGAACGGAGAAACAAAAGCTCAAACAACATTAAAAATTACAGCCTCAAGAGTTAGAGTGTATCATCGTAAAGCAGACCGTCCGCCGTATTTGGTGGAAATACATACGCCAGTCCGTTACACAGCATTTGGGTGGCTTCCGCTGGCTTGGGTTACACAGGTCGCGTATGGTCATTGGAGGTGCAAATTGTTCTATCTGCATTTTTTTAGAACATGCAAAGTACCTTATTTCAGTAAGAAAAAGCACTCCATTTAACCTTTTCGAAACGGTGATGTACTTAGTTTTGACCATTTTGAAAACGGTAATTTCTAGATTTTAACCTTTTGAAAGTGCTGTTTACTAATTCTGGTCGTTTTGAAAAAGTGTCATTCAATAGTTTTGACAGTTTTGAAAAAGTGTTATTTATTAGTTCTGGTCGTTTTGAAAAAGTGTTAATAACTAGTTTTGCCCGTTTTGAAAAAGTGTTATTTATTCGTTTTGACAGTTTTCAAAAAGAGCTGTTTACTAGTTTTTACTGTTTTGGAAGTGGTATTTACTAGTTCTAACCGTTTTGAAAAAGAGTTATTTGCTAGTTTCGACCATTTTGAAGGAGTTAATTTATAGAATTAAACACTTTCCAGTTCTTTTAATGGTTACCCAGTTTCGAATAGATTAAATGATACGTTGATTTTTTTCTGTCTAACCTTTGATACTTTTGGCTTTGAGATGGTAGATAGTACATTCTGCTTCCCCTCCGAATTTCAATGACGTTGTGTGCACTGCCTGCACTGCACTGCCCAGCCCATTACAAAACATACAGAATTTGAATAAAATCGAAATAAACCAGCTCACACATCCAGTGTCATAGATTAAGGGAAGATCAACAGCCACATGATTCCACCGTACATGCCATTAATGTGGAGTAAATGTAAACATTTGAGCAAGAACAACAGAGAAATTCTATCTGCATCATCCCTATTCACGATCAGTGCACAAACCCTTCTATGTTCGTACATATTTCCTGTGATGGCTTAGCTTTTGCTACAAAAGTTGAACAGATACACGGTATACATACCTACTATCATAGAAAATTATATAAAAAACCAAAGCCCAGCTGCAATAATCTGTTACTTCTATCACTATCAGTACACCCGCACTAAAACTAACCATTTCACAATTCCACTAAAGGACCTGTAATTAGAACCTACATCCATTTAAATTTACTTAAAAAAACGATGATAATTGGTGAGTCATTACAAGTAAAAAAGAAGAAAAAAAGAATGGGAAAAATCTATTCATTATTTGACATCCTCAACGTCATCTCCTTCCTTTTCCTTCCTCAATCAAATGGGAATGAAAGCTAAAATGAGAGTCAGCCAGGCAAATCTACTGACTGCAGAGACCAAAAATCAAAATGTAATGGAAATCTAGGTAAACGTAAAATGAGAATCATCCCATTCCCATTTCATGCTTTTTCTCGAGTTAAATTTCTCTAGATTGGAGGCCCAACGTCAAGTAACAGTCAAGTCAACCATCAGCCAAGCCAACCACTGTCAGTGTGTAATAGTAGTAGTTGCGGTGGTAACTGTAATCTCGAAACTCTGCACATTTCCATATGTATATTGTGCAGGCTGGCAGTATAAAATGCATGAATGCATGGAGCGTTTCTAACTTGCAGGAAAGTAAACAGGTACATACCTTACAGTTCCGATTAAAGCTTACTTATTTTTATCAGAAATTACTTTTACAAATGGTTTAAACGTCACAATTTTTGTTACAGATTTTAATACAACCTTAAAGTACGCTGTATGACAGTGTTTTTCCAAACCGGTGATATCTAAAAACGACGTTTTGAAAAAGTCCGTCAGGTTCTGCAGGGATGGAATAAACGACTCTTTTGAATAGCAGATTTCCATATTCCAAACAGTTTTTTTTAAACGTCAATTTCTGAAAAACCGCTTTTCCAAAAATTATAATTCGTTAAAACCTAATTCTAAAAAGTCGGTTTCTATAAAAATCACTTTTCTAAACAGTCAATTTCTATAAAAATCACTTTTCTAAAAAGCCAATTTCTATAAAAACCCTTTTCTAAAAAGCCAATTTCTATAATAATCCCGTTTCTAAAAAGCCAATTTCCTTAAATATAGATTTCTAGAAAATCAACTTTTACAAAACACACAAAAAAGGGATTCAAAATTAGCACGCCAATTAAAAGTATGCTTAAAAATGCTGTTCTTTAATTTATTTCTAGAAACCTAGGTACATGAATGTAACCTTTGTGACAATGACTAATCGGATATTTGCAGTATGTGTTTTATGCATAGCACCAAAGTAAGCTTTAGGTAGATACACAGAAAATATACGAACTATCAGTCCATGATGTACGTAGTCACTTGTTTGTACTTCCTACCTAGTAAATCAGCACAAGTACGTAGTGGCAGTGAAAATCAAGTGAAATAGTATCCGAATCAGAATCAGATCAGAGTCATCACACAGATATAGACAGACGGGGAAGCTCACAGTTTACCGTCTCACAGTAGACAGCTAAACTCGCAACTTCTGAGGATGAGACCCGATTTAGTCTCGTTGCTTTGCTTTCCCGTTTACTTTGCTGTCGTAGGCAGTATAGCAGTGGTATACCATTACCATAGCAGATATAGTATAGATGTACCCATTTCAGTCGTGTGCATCTCCAATGCATCTTTGTGTGTGTATGTACCCACTGGTCTGAAGTCTGAAGGTGCATAATAGTAAATCTAACTGTATTTCCAGTTACCATTTCAAATTGATCGTCACTCTCCCTGAGTTTGTCTTTTAACGAGAGATGACTGCCTACACTCAATACTACACACACGCACACTATAGCAGCAAACTAAAGGTATATCTCGCAAATTCCATACACGAGCCTTGCAAATATGACGGACAAAATTTGGGTTGGAAAAGAACTTTCAAAAAAGGCAAAATTTTAATTTTGACCAACGTTTTGAAAGGGTAAGACATGCATTAAAAAACATAACCTTTTTAAAACGGTATCATATTTAGTTTTACATCTTTTTGAAAATGTTAGTTTCTTGTTTACCATGCATTTGAGAATGTTAATATCTAGTTTTAAACTTTTTAAAGGTGTTAATTTTTTGTTTGATATGTTTTTAAAATTGTTAATTTACTGCTTTGACCTTTTTGAAAGTGTTAATTTCTTGTTTTACGTCTTTTTTAAAGCATTAATTTCTTGTTTTAACCTTTTTGAAAGTCCTAATTTTGTGTTTTACCTTTTTGAAAATGTTAATTTTGTGTTTTACATGTTTTTGAAATTGTTAATTTATTGTTTTAAACCTTTTAAAAGTGTTAATTTCTTGTTTTACATGTTTTTGAAATTGTTAATTTATTGTTTTGACCCTTTTGAAAGTCTTACCATTAGTTACTAGTTTTAAATGCTTTTGAAAATGTTAGTTTCTAGTAAAAATCTCTTTTGTAAAGCATTCCTTCCATGGTTTCCTAGTTTGCGAATAGGTTTAACTAGAATATTTACACATTTCAAAATAAATCATTTCCATAACGGCATAGCTGAAAGGCCCCACAGAACAGTGTAGCAACCTACGTTCCCTTTACGCACACATTACTTTTTCTCTTTTAGAGCTGGAGGAAATATTTTTGGCTGACTCTTGCATATTCCGCATATGAACTCTGCACCCAAACCAACCACCAGAAGAAGCCTAAATTTTCCACAGAAGTACGGAATAGAATAGATATTGGTTGGTTCGGCATTACATGTGTGTCTATCAACAACCGTTGAGATACTTTACACAGGCAGTGTCTATACAAGACTGGCAGAAAAAAGACCCGAGATGAAGTAGAATATGGAATTGTGTGTCTGTCTGTCCGTCTGTGTAGAAGGAGATGGAGAAACTAAATAAATTTCATGGACCCATTTCAATCTCTCACTCATCCTCTAACTACAGACATTTGGGCACACTCATCATCTCACACACTCCCTGTCCGCTCTTGTCCTGTCCTCTCCCGTCATCTGCTCCAGGGCAAAATCAGTCCGAACTTCCAATCCAATTCTATCACCCGAATCAAATAAGTATGACAGCATCTATAGACTTGGACGGCTGCGGATACATAGTGTAAACACTCTTAAATCACTATAGGGGTTCTTCCAATTATGACGTTATAGATATGACTCGATTCTTTGAAAATGTGTAAATTAAATGTTTTACAACTTTTCAACACATCAATAACGTATTTGCTTGCATTTTGGTGAAACCCTTTCAAACCGTGTGTTACACCTTTTAAAACTTCATTATTGCATTTTACACATTTTCAAAATGTCAAAATCACGTTTGAAAACTTTTAAAAACGCCATTTTTGTGTTTTACGCTTTTTCAACGAGCCAAGATTCTAGATGATACCTTCGAAAAACGTATAAAATCACGTTTTGCACCTTTTTAAAAGTGCCAAAATTATGATTCACACTTTTTAAAAACTTCAATACCTACTATGCATTCTATACCTTTTAAAAATGTCAAAATCATGTTTTACACCTTTTCAAAAACGCTAAAATTATAATTTACACCTTTTCAATAACGCTAAAATCATAATTTGCACCTTTTCAAAAACGCCAAAATTATGATTTGCACCTTTTCAAAAACACCAAAATTATAATTTGCACCTTTTCAAAAACGCCAAAATCATAATTTGCTTTTTTTCAAAAACGCCAAAATCATAATTTACACCTTTTCAAAAACACCAAAATTATGATTCGCACCTTTTAAAAAACGCCAAAATCATAATTTGCATCTTTTCAAAACGTGCAAACCATGGTTTACACGCTTTCAGAACTTAGAAATTATGCTTAACCCAGCAATTTGGGAAGCCATCACCCAAAAGTACCCAAGCACTATTAATTATGACTTCATATTTGCAAGAATCCTAGTTGTGTGCAATTACAACTGTGTTAACTAAAGAACCATAACCAGCATGCATTTCTGCAACTTTTCGTACATACATATACTTATATATACCATACATACTAACTTCTGGCTATGCCTATGGTGTCATTCCCAAAAAGCATGTTCTTTTCTTTAGTAGTAGTACCAAGTAGATAGTAGTAGGTACAGCAAATACACTTACCAATGCAAATACAAATTGAGGTACATACTGTCGATTGCACCCTCAACCCTCGTCGCCCTCCTCCATCTCCACCCACATTGCACGAGAGGCAAAACAAAATATAACAGAACAAACTACCACTACACAGTCAGTACAAATGCAAAGTGTCCCAAATCCATCCAATAACTTGTATCTTTTTGCTACATTTAGCATTCTAGACCCAGTAACCGTTTGCTTATAGTAAAAAAAAAGATATGGACTTTGCATTTCCACCGATGATACGTCCAATGCAAAGAAACAAAAAAGAAATACTGCGTGAGACGCAAAAAGCTGCTGGGATAGCAAGAAAGAAAATAAATGCTTACCACTCATTCACAGTAATAAACCAACGCGATCAGCATCAGCACTTACAAAAGTAGGTAGCTATATAGCTCTATAGCTATGTAGCATCTCCTATATCCAATGCATCTTCAAATCTTCAAGGAATAGCTGTATAGCTACACATATCCTCACTTTATATGACTCCCTCTTGTAAAATCCATAATCTAAATGCCAAAGCATACAAAATTTTGGTTCCTGCACTGGTTTTAGCCAAAGAGACGGAGGGAGAAACTATGTACAAAACAAGAACAAGAAGGCTCTTGCCTACCATTACCATTACATACCATGTTGTTGTTGGGAAAACATTAAATTGCAGAGCGTTATTGTCCGTTGTTGAATTTGTTGAGGGGGATGTTTCGTGTCCTTGCATTTTCCTATTAGTATTTTTGGGGGAAGGGAAAGTTGGCCTTGCCTTGGTTTGCTGCCGCCGCTTGTTTTGGTTTCGGTTTGGTTGGGAATATTAAACGCTTCCATGGTGGCACAAAAGCCGTAGGTATGTATATACCGATGAGGATCTGTGACTGATAGAAATAGAAACAGAAAGGCAGAAAGGAGAAGAAAGTAGAGAAGTAGTGCAGTTGTGAGTGCAGTGTTGTATTTGGGACTGAGTTTTTGGAGAGTTGGTGATATTTTGGTTGGGTTGGGAGATGGGACGCGGGGACGCTGAGAGAGTGACACATGATGACTTATTGGCCATGTTCTTGGGCATAACGATACCAATGGGATACATTTCATTTCACTTGTACAAACTATTGCTTTCTCTTCTCACTGTCGTTAAGCAGCTTCAGCTCTCCGTCGCTCCGTCCTCCGAAAATTTTGAAGGAAGGATGGCAAAACCAATCCAATAAGGACCCGACCCACGTCACACCACTGAAGTATCCATCCCTACCATCACCACCACTGTACTACCAGTACCACTGCCAACTCTGCACTGCCAGAAGGGGCCTCACAAATATGACTAGTTGTGTACAAATGGCGCTTTAAAATGTCGATGTGTCATGATGTTTTGATTATTTTAGAAACGTTACTGTGTACAGTATGTAGTTTTGACAGTTTTGAAAAAGTGTTAAAGCGTGTTTTTTAACTTTTAAAAATGGCATTTTAACGTTTTACTAATTTTAAAAAAATTATTTTCACGTTTTAACTTTGTTTGAAAAAGGGCAAGAACACGTTTTTTAACTTTTGTAAATGACGTTTTAACGTTTTTCCTTTTTTGAAAAAGTGTAATATTAAGATTTTGAACATTTGAAAATGACATTTTAGCATTTTGCCTCTTTTAAACAAGTGTAATAATACGTTTATCAGCTTTTGAAAATGGCGTTTTAGTGTTTTGCCTTTCTTGGATTCCTACATTACCAAAATGGCAATATTACGTTTTACCTTATTCGAAAAAGGGTAAAATAAAGAACTGTAAAACTTTTCAAAATCTTAATATGACATTTGGCCTTTTTGAAAAAGTACATTATCATGTTTTACAAGTTTTCAAAATGCTGTTATGGTGTTTTGTCTTTTTCTAAACAGCGTAATATCATGGTTAATAACTTCCTAAAATAACTTTATAAAACTAATACGTAAAACTTTTATAGTTTTGCTTTTTAAAAAAGGACAAGTCGATATTACATTTTAGTAGTTTTTAAAACGTCACCTTGTCACAGCTTTGTCTATTTTAAAAGTTTTTTTCTAGTCCAAAAGATTTGGCGGCATCTTTGCAAGCCTCCCAACTAACAGCGAAAGGAAAAACGTAACGTATCAAAGTTTGTCAGTATGTATAGAATAACCTATAAGCAGCTAAAAAGGGGCTCATAACGAAGCAAACGCTCAACGAGTCACTGTACTGTACTTGAGACTTTCGTTTAGAATTTTAAATACATAGCTACATACATGGATAGTATACATATAGGCACAAAGCAGTGTACGCTCTCTGTACTGGAAGCATAGGATATTTATGTCATTGTCAAGTGAGCGGGAGGAGGGATCGGGATGTGTCTGCACTAATGTCTCCATATGCAGCCCAGCGTCTACACATGGCTCGTCCATAAGGTTATAGATGGTACTATATTATTATGATTATGTGAGTGTTCCTTTCGGCTTCAGACTTCAGACTTCAGTGACATGGTGCATTGAACAAAATGATAATGCAGTGTGTAATATGGGATGCAAGATGTATATAGTTGATGCAAGGGGAAGACACTGAGTGCACTTTTCCTATCCACAATGTATCAAGGCTGCACATCATATTTCCACTTTCAGGGTACTTTCAAGTATGACGTCATCACACGTTTTTTTACGGAATGGAGACATACCATGTTTTACATCTTTTCGAACAGGGAATTTTAGGTTTTATCTTTCTTGAACTCTGCAAGTGTCGTACTTTGATTCTTTTCAGAATTTTAGTATCACATTTTACCTTCTAGCAAATGTCAGGGTTTGCCTTTTTTTATTTATTAAATATGTAAAGAGCAGGTCTTGAAGTTTTCAAAACATTTAAATAACAGATTTTGCCTTTTCTAAAAAGTGTAAATAGCAGGTTTTGCCGTTTCAAAAAGGTGTAAATATCAGGTTATGCTTTTTCTAAAAAGTACAAATAGCAGGTTCTGTCATTTTAAAAAAGCGCAAATATCAGGTTCTGTCTTTTCTAAAAAGTGCAAATATCAGGTTTTGCTTTTTCTAAAAAGTGTAAATAGCAGGTTTTATCTTTTCTAAAAGGTGTATATAGCAGGTTTTGCTGTTTCTAAAAAGTATAAATAGCAGGTTTCGTCTGTTACAAAATATCCAAATATCATATTTTGCGTTTTTTAAATTTCAAAATCAAGTTTTACATATTCTAAATGTGCAAATATCATGTTTAGTGTATTCTGAAACGTCCAGTACAGACAGATACAGTAGCTTTCACTTCTTCGGACCTTAGTCAAGTTTTGCCTTTTTGACTGCCTGTCTCTAAGCGTCTAGTGTCACATCTGCACGGCCCTTAATACATGTACGTAGGTGTAGCATTAGGTTCTGAAAGTGTGTACATGGTTGGCCATTGGAACCTCCAGCCCGTGCATACGCGTGTAGCTGAAGATCACGTCAGAGAGTTTATGCTTGGCAAACAAAATCACTCACGAGTCTCATCGTAGTCACTCATCCATTATCTCGCCAAATCATCAATAATATTATATCATGGGGATTTAGGAAACATGGTCTTGGGGATGAAACAATTTTCTTCGCTACGTCACTAAATTTATTTACATATGAGTTTCAGTTTCCTAAATGTCCACACACACACACACACACAAACGCTCTCCCTCCATCTCTCCATCCCACCCTTCACACAGAATCACAGATAAACGTCTCATGTCTCATTCTATCCCTTTCACAGTCCGCAGCATCCCATCCCATGTGCGTACATCTTCCCATCTTTTTGCCCACTTTTATACAAAGCATGTAGTACCCACATTTTCAGAATCTCGAATACATCAGCCTTCTCACAATACTCGAGTCAATTTACTTCCGGCAGATCCACGGATATTCTACCATTTTTTCCCCTTTCTATTTACATACACTTAATGCATGCACACTGAGCAATCTGGAGACACCGCGACTCTGAGCTGTAAGCAGCTCTGCTGTGATCGTGAGTGTGATTGGGATCGAGATCGTGATCATGATCATGATCAATGATCATGGTCTTGATCTTGACTGTGTGCTTTATTTTTTATTCAAATACCTTCAGGCTTTCAGCTATTAGTAATAGTAACGTGTAAAAAACAATTTTTCAATCCTTTCGTGTCTTATTTAGAAATTTTGAGCTCCAAATTTGTGAATGTGTAGAGACTATAGAAGTTGACAGGGCCATTACAGAACTATTGGGCGTATAATTAAATTAAAAATTACCACCATTCGGCATTCCAACAAATAACTATGAAGCTACGAGCATAAAATAATTACTAGTGGTAGCTAATTAGGTATGCAATGTGCAAAGTAGTAAATTATTTGAAAGTTAACGAAAATTAATGAAGATACTCGGAATTATGCTACATACCCGTACGTATTATGCTGTTGCTGTACTCGACATTGTTAATAATTCCCATCACATCACATTCCATTCTGGAGGGCGCAGGGATCCGATGGATTAATCCAAAGACAGATTGTCAATTTTACTGCTCTACGCTCTGTACACATCCTATATACTGAAGAACTTATACCGACACTATAGAGCTATTATTCACTCTAAGAAAGGGGCATTTCAAATATGACACCGAACCAGTTTGAGTCACATGAACGATTTCAAACAGATCAAAAAATGAATTTACTTATTTAAAACTAGGCAAAACATATAGGTATTAAAAGTTTTACAATACCCTACTATGTACCATTCTATCAAAAAAGGTAAAACATAATAACATCGCTTTGAAAAGCACCTAATAAAACACTTTCTTTCCAATATAGCCAAAAAGTACGATTAACGTTTTTAAAAGTGTAAAACACGCTCGGAATAAACTTTAAAAAAAGCAAAACTTGATGGGTATTAACGTTCAATGCGAAAGGCTGCAATACAAAAAACATAGTATTACTCTTTCTCAAAAGAGACAAACCCGGACAGCACATTTGCTAAAAGGTGTAAAACAAGATACAACAATTTTTCAAAAAAGTCAAAACATCATATCCACATTTTGAAAAGTTGTAAAACAAAGACATTTCACTCTGTTTTAAAAATGACTTTGAAAATAGTTTCTGTCTAACCAAGGCACCTACCACTAAAGTGATTCACTTTATGCGGATTTGACATTGACGTAAAGCCATTTCCATTGCCATCACCATTACCATTACAACTACCAAATTATTATTTCTACAAGTTTGCAAAACACGCCACGTAAAATTTTCAAAGTAGGTACCTACAATTTCACTAACACAGTCATATTTGCATGGCCCCTGCCCTGGTCATAATTAAACAGACAGTAGACAGTAGATCGTGTATCGTATCGTAGTAGTAGTTGTATTCTTAATCGTCATCATAATTCTACAGAACAAGAACACTGCACCGTAAATACTTACATACGTGTACTAGGCATCTACCTATGACCTATGTAGATACACATAGGCATTGGGTTATCTTAATCTAATCCAGTTTCCAGTTCCGTCCAAAATCCAGAATCCAAAACCGACAAAGAAAATTAACACAAGAGAAGCTACAAATGAAGGCTCCTACGTAGGTAGGTACGTTCTCTGTTGACACATGTATTATGTATGTAGGTACATACGTAGGTATGTATGCCCCTATATATTCAGACTATATAGCTAGGTATATACTATAAGACACTGTTATTGTTATTAGTAATAAGTAAGATGTAAGACATTAATAAGTTATCCATATGCCCGACATCGCACGGTCTCTTAATGCTCAAATAATTTCAACCAAACAAGATCCCGTCTTACCAGAACCAGCACCAGCACCATAGTACATAATAGTATATTGCACTGTACATACTTGCCAGTGCCAGCGCCAGCGCCAGTGTCGTAATGTATGATACGTACACATGCAAAGATAGTAAATTTCTGATAAGACTCTGCATTGTAACTGTGACTGTGACGATAGTCTATGCTATGGCTATAGGGAGGTCCCCATTTATAATTATAAGGCTATATAGCTATATCCATGAACTGTATGCATATTTTGGATGAGACCATGTGTTAACTAACGAAACCACAGACTGCTCCACATCCCGAACTGGATCTGTCTACCTACTAGCTTATTCTATCAGGATTATCTGTTCCTCTCTCTCTCTCTCTATCTCAATCTTTCCCAGTACGTACTACGTAAGTACGGTCGGTAGGTCTGTACATAGAATGTGGCATGGCAGGGAAAGGAAAAGCGTGGAGTTAATTTAGAATTTAGAACAAAACAAGGAGAGGGAGAGTGTATATAGGGATGGGTGTACAGAATAAGGCTTCAAAAGGACATGCAAAAGTACCTACTTGTATGTATGTACATTCAGTCGGCATTTATTATTATTACTTCGGCGGAATAATAAACTACCAACACGTAACACAGCACTGCACACAGACACAGCAGTAAAGGACCCAAGCCAAAGCCACTGCCACTATTTCCTCCTTTATAAGGAACTATTCTGCTTATAAAGCAATTCACTAACATTCTCCACGTTCATAAAGCGACGGCATGCAAATACAGTGGTGGGAGATGCAAGGGTGGGCATTTTAGTTATTACGTCATCAAATCGTCAAGTCTTGTTTAAAATACACAGCTTGTATGTACATGTATGCTAGTGCTAATAGTAATTTCGATAATGGTGTCTGGTAACCAATAATGTAGTAGTGTTGAAATTATTGGAATCGTTTTAAAGCGTCATAAGTTGTCAATATTATTATTGCAATTTGTGTTGTTTTGAAAAATCTTAAAATATAAATGTGAATTGTTTAATTGTTTGGCTTCTGTCAAGGCTTGTAAATATTTTGCTGTCCACACTGTTTCGGAAAACGCCTCCGGATTACCTACCTGCCTTGCACGTGTAATAAGCATGCAAATATCACACTTACACATTTTGAAACTACAATCATGCCATTACTCATATTTTTGAAAGCATCCATACCGTGTTTTACTGTTGTTGATAACGTCAGTATCAAGGTTTGGCTTTATCGAAATTGCAAAAGCTTTGTTGTAAAACTTTAAAATGCATCCATATCACGTTTTGCCCTTTCTAAAACCTGCAAATATCAAGCTATACCCCTTTTGAAAATATTGATGCCGTGTTGTCTTTTAAGGAATTGTGAATTCCATGGCTTTCCTTGGGGTAATGCTTGAAAATCTCAAACTTTACTTTATTTGGACGTTTTTGCCTTTTCTGAATCTATAAATGTCCTGCTGTGCACTTTTTGGACTAACTAAATCTATACTGTCTTTTTAAAAGTATGTAGCATTTAATAAGATATGGCGTTTTAAAAAGTATCAGTTTCACGTTTTGCCTTTTAAACATTGGAAAAAGTGAAGTTGTACACTTTTTTAAAACCCCAGTCTCATGCTTTAACCTTCAAAAGAGTGCACGTTTTAAAAAACATGAATATTTTTCATCACCCACTTGTTAGTTGCCTTTTTGGGAAGAAACTGTCTTAATCCATGTTAATGACGTAACATTTGCAAGGCCCTTCACAGCAATGCAATGGACCAACTAGTGAGTATCTGCCGTATAAGAGGCGGCATGTGTAGCATCATCACTTCTCCCTTATCTCCTGCTTAGCGCCTTTCCTTTACATACTTTTGCCACGGTTCCATCTTCCATCGTCCGGAGCTTCGTTCGTAGGTTGTACAGCTATTGAAATTATGTGATGATGGGACGCCATAATTTAGTATTTGTTATTACACACCAACCGGAGGATACGTAATACGTTCCGTTAGCGTTCCTCATCTCACATGAGCATCAGTATCAGCAATAGCATCAGCATCCGATCCCCATTCACATCTTCCCAAACACTATAATTATATATAATATGTAGGCACCTACGCAACGTCCACAGACACCACTGCAGCCAGCAAACTACCTTCTCAGAATCCCCACACAACGCCACTCTCCCATCCTCCCTGTTCACAGCTCCACACACACACACACACACTTTTCCTTTATTTATACAAGGCGAAACGAGCGAGCGTTACGGACTGATTTTACGCCGTGCTAGACACTAAATTTCAACCAAAATCAACACCGTATTACAATACAATACACAATACAATGCAAGTGCATATCATAATAATAACAATAATAATATAATGTGGACAAATATAGACGAGCTGAATAAACTAGCTTCCTAACATCAGCATCCACAGTAAACGTACATCCAGTTCACATACACGTACAGTGTAACAACTTCAATAGGTTTCGTATAGATAGGTAATACAGATAATATAGAGCAATTCTAGTTTCAGGGGCTTTCCAAATATGACTTTGATTTTTTAAAGCAGGCATGATAAGCCAATCAAAAACCAAGTGCAATTTTTACACGTTGCCAAAAATGTGCAGTATAATACAAACTTTTTAAAAAGGTGTACATCACGAAATTAGCGTTTTTCAAAAAAGGCAAACAACAGTTTTTTCACTTTGGAAACTTGTAATTGTAAATTCTGAGGCCAACTTTTTGAAAAAATATTTTACTTAATATTATGAACGACTTAACCTTTTCAAAACGGTAATATACTTAGTTTTGAAAGTTTTTGAAAATTGTAATTTCTAGTTTTGATCATTTTGAAAACGGTAATTGCTAGTTTTGACCGTTTTGAATAAGTTCGTTTATAAAATTAAACACTTTTATAAAGCATTCTTTTCGTGGTTCCCCAGCTCCTAATAGGTTGAAAACGTGTATAATGGAATACATCAATTTTTTCAAACGGTAAACCACGTCATATTATACTTCCCAAAAAGTGTAAATCCTCATGAAAGCGATTTTAAAAAGATGCAAATCAGAATATGAATACTTTCAAAAAACTTAAAAAACACAATTTTGCCGCTTACAAATTTACCAGTCACGAAAAAAGTTTCCTAAAAAGGCGTCTAAAAAATGTATTACAAACACAATTTTGTTATTTGATTTTAATTAGACACAGCAAAACAAAAGTTTTAAGAAGGATCAAAACTGGGTATCTACGTAATCGAAAAATGTATTTCCATATTTCCAACATAAGCGAAATAGCATATCCACTTTTAAAAAACTAGGTACTTCTAGCCAGGTTCTTTTTGTATTGTAGTTTGTAGTACCCACAAGTTTTTCTCGATGACTAAATAATTGAGGGGGCCCTGCCTTATTGTATGCCGGGAACACTTATGCACAGCTCCACAGTCAGTTAGTCCTTTTGAGCCCTGACTTTAGTAAGCACGTCGTATTCTGTCCTGTATTATTACGTATTATAGGATTGTTGGGAGTTGAGACTCACATAATAGTGGAGGGTAGCCATGGAATAGCACCGTCGCACCTAGCACCCACATGTAATCTCGATCTCGTTCATTATTTACTTTGTAATTTTCATTTGGTTCCAGAAGAAGCACTCCCATAGCTTACCTGAGCCATATACAAGTTCCCAGTACAGCCATTGCTGTGGTTATATTACAGAAGAACTACTACTATTACTACTGCTATACTACCTACTATTTACTTCCCATTGTTTATGGTCAGTTGTAAAGTGTAATCTAGAGCGTAATATATTGCTGCTCCCACAACAGTACAGACTACAGACTCTCTCCATCTCAACTAACCAACAAAAACAAGCCAACAGAACCGAACAACAGAACAGCAAAGCGAAGCCCAACAAACAAACTAACTCTGTGCAGACCTACCCATCTACCTGTGTGCCTATAGGTATATCTTTTATCGCATCACTGAACAGTGAATAGCCAGATAGAATAGAAAATGCAACTATACTCTGTGTAGTAGCCATCACCAAATATAATTATATGCTTAAATAAATAGAATAAATAGTTGCATACGTAGGTAGGAAAAGCAATTCAATTATTACGAGGAAAAGACAGGATGAGAGAGAACAAGCCTTGCATTACGGAGCGTTACGTTACGTTACTTTAAGTTAAGTTACAGTGCATTGCCGAGCCTTTTCCCATTTTACTAGTCATAGTCACTGGAACTAGCACCCATGGTTCCTTTCCGTAAGGTTGAAGTTTAACTAGTAAGTTGGGTAGAGTGAGAGTGAGTGTCTGTGTGTGTGTGTGACTGTGTAAGTAAAGTGTAAAGTAGAGGCAAGAGGAAAGAAGAGATAATTTTGGGATGGAATGAGAGCAAGAGCTCATGGAAGTTAATCACATCACAATTCACATGAATATCCCCTACACCCTTACCCAAGACCATTTATAAGATTCAAGAGGTTATTACGTGGCACAAATAGCAACTTATCCTTTGATTACCAACGCTTGTAGGTGTATTGGGGGTGAGGAAACAAAATGGCGTATTGGCAACCGTTTTTGAACGAAGTTTTGAGAATATTAGAGGTTTTAAAAGGGCTTTTGAAACCAATAAACCCATAAAACAAGTTATGGATTTTGCATATTGTTTTAGAGCCATTGGAATAGCATACTTTTTAACGTTTAAAAAAATGGTAATAAACTACATCTTCATCTTACTTACACCTTTTAATCTATTCGAAACTGGGAAACCGTGTGGAAAGAATACTGCATACTGCACAAAAGGGTTTATTCTACAAAATGAGTAAAATTAGCTTTTTCAAAAAGATCAAAATAAAAACCGGAATTTTCAAAAACAGTTCAAACGAGTATATGACACTTTCAAAAAGATTAAAACTAAAAATCAACATTTTCAAAACCTGCTAAAACCAGAGACTAACACTTTCAAAAAGCTCTAAACCAGAAATCAGTTGTTTCGGAAAGGTCAAATCAAGGGATTAACCATTTCCAAAAAGACGCCAAACTAGACAAATTACAGTTCCGAAAAGGACAAAAAGTGTCACTAGGGAAATTGACAACTTTCCCAAAATACTTTAAATCTTGGGTACATTTTTAAAAACAACTGCGAATAGGACATTTTGCAGCTTTTAAGAAGGATGTATGTAAATAGACTTTTTGGCCCTTAAAAGAAAACACTTTGTAAATGCAAATGCAGCTTTTTAAAAACTGGTAATTAGACATTTTGTATTACATTTTTAAGTCATTTTTGGCCTGTTCAAGCTAGAAATCGATTTAAAAACTCCATTCCTTTAAAACATGTACATATGTACCGAATTAGGATATTTTTTAAGCACAAACTTTCCAAAAATGTCGTATTTGCTTTCTTGGCACTTGCCATAACTATGGAAGATACGTCACTTTGCTTCTTAAGTCATACTGCCCATGATTACCATCCCGCTCACACGTAGGTACATTCAACGAGACAATTCCTGTATTGTTAAAAAGTATGTATAGGTGTTCACGGTGAATAAAAGTCAAATTGAAGTCAAGTATAAAGTCGTGTCTGAATCTTCCTCTTGTCTTCTGGTCGTGTTTATGGGAAAACAAAAGTTAACTAAAAATATAATATTAATGTGCGTGTAACCGAGCTGAGGGAGGGAGTACAGTGCAGTGGAGATTACACCCTGTACAGACGGAGTGTAGTAAAAAGGAGAAAATGGGAAAGGTGGGCAGTGTGAGTATTTACAACCTCCTTTGACATTACATTCATTTGTTCGGTTTTGTTCCCCAGCTGTACATAAGGAGATAAAAGTAGTTATCTTGTATCATAATAAAATATAGCATTATGAAGATGAGCTCCCGTAACCGTAACATACCGACTCAAATTCTATGAATAAACTAGACCTAACTTGCAGTTTCACGGTGGTAGTGTACTTACATTATATTTTGAGCACTTAAAAAGGTAGGACGGTACATTAGTTAGCACTGGGGCTGGTTCTGGGTGGCTCTATATCCTCTCCTATAATTTTTCCTCTGTGAATTTTGAATTTGGGAGGACCGGCGCAAAAGGAGATTTTTAGAAATTTCACTTGTGTATATGTTTCCCTCACTAACTCAGTCCACCACAGTACACCACTATGCCAATCCTTTCCATCTATTTATCTGATGATCGTAGTACAGTTCACATCAGAACGGGTCTTCCTTTTTCTACATTGCAGTAAGTCATGAATGATGAATTTACAAAATCCGGTAATTTCAAAGTTGATTTATGAAGAAATTCCCTCATTTCAAATGGTGGCTTTTATATAATTTAATATATTTTATAACCGTCCCTGTTTTATGTACATACATAATGGGAAAACACCATTTGGATAATTTATTGTAACGTACACTATACTATACGCTAAAAAACACTGCCTCAAAATGAAATGAATTTTTCAGAGAACATTTGCTCCAGAAATCCACTGTTTAAAAATACATTTTCAAAACATGGACGTTTAAGAAAAAGCTAGTTGTAGAAATGAACTAGTGCAATTTTACGAAAATGGGTGTTTAAGAAAATGCTATTATTAGAAATGCACTTTTTTACAAATGCGTTTTCACAAAACATGGGCGTTTAAGAAAAAGCTAGTTTTAGAAATGCACGTTTTAAAAAATGCAATTCACAACAATTTTCATTTGAGAAAATGTCATTTTTAGAAATGCCCTTTTTTACAAATGCATTTTCACAGAAAATGACGTTTATGAACACACAATTGGTCCATTTAATTAAAAAACACCTCAAAACACAGTGCAATGGTCAAAATTACCCTTTTAGAAAATACGATTTTTAAAAATGCACTGTTATAACCATCATCGCCTCGCTATAGTTTTATACAAGGTAACATTTCAAAATCCAAAATCATTAAAATTTCGAACCTGAGAAGCCTTACTACTCAATCAAATCCCCGATACAAAGCATCCTTTGCACTACCACGGAAGAAGTTTAAGATTTTTAGTGAACAGCCAGCGTCAATAAAATCGGCCGGGGATCATTTTTTGGTAGAGTGTACCATTAAAAGGCTGGATCTGGATGTGGATCTGGTGGAAGATTCTGCCCGAATTTTGGATCTTCCTTCAACTCTTCGTTTCATCAAGGCAATACTACTACTGATGGGGGGAAAAAGCACGTCAAGTCAAGTCTCCTTCGGGTTCTGGTGCTGGTAAAGTTCTTGGTAGAATTTTGAGACTTGTGATCTGGTGAATTGGTCGCACTGGCACTGGCACTACTGGCATTGGGAATTTCAACGCAAGGAGATTCCATGGCAGTCTTTATTAAAGGGGCCCGAGCCGCACCGACACGGCCACCGTCGTTTCGTTCTTGCCTTGCTTTTGGTGGTACAAGCGACGAGCTGAAGGGAGTTGAGCATCATTGAGGCATTAGCTGCCGCGTGGTGAGGTTCTTCTCTTTCATAGTCTCTCAGCCCATCATCATCTCAGTTCTTCAGTGGAAAAAGTAAAAAGCAAAAACTTACAGAGAAGTTCATCTCTACACACCAAACAAAGAGGATAAAAATTCACTTTTTTCAAAAATTACGCATCTTCGAGGATTCTACACATTGAGCATTAAAGCAATAAGCTTTTTTTTTGCAGGCACTCGTCTCTGCTAAACTTTACCCACAAGACTTGACATTGTAAAATAAATTTGTTTTGGGAGTTGTTTTCTCCTTTTTTGTATTGTTTGTCGGCTCAGTTTTTAAACTCAGTTCCCAACTCTTGAAATTGTTGCGTGGTTTCTTGATTCGTGTGACTGTTGCAGTCTGCAGTGGTTGTTGTTCTTGTTCTTCTTCAACGGCGAAGGCACCGGTGTCAACTGTATCTTTGTCTGTCTGACTGAATGCAACTTTCAAGTTAGTGACTAATATTCCAAAATATATTTTTGTTCGTGTAATAAAACTACAAAGTTTACACATAACTTGGACCGACCGTCGACCGTCTCCTTGTGTCTGTCTGCCCGTCTATCTCAACAAGTTTTTGAAGCAAAGTCAACTTGTTACACACACTCAACACAGGACAGGAGGGAATCTAGGTACATACATTCAACATTACATACCAGTTAGTTTTCATTTCATTCTCAAGATATTTTTCACAGTGCAAATACTGCAAATATACAGAGAGTTGATGTCTATTCGTTCAAAGTAGAAGGTTGAAGGTACTTTACTGTTGACTGTTGACTGTGTGGTTGTCTTCTCCAATTTGGTGTGTGTTACTACGTAAATTTTTTTTGCCTGTTTTTTTTTCGTCGTCTTCTCAGGGCTTTCGTGGTATATTAACTGACTCTGTCAGACCCAAGAGTGACCAGAGAGAAAGAAGCCCAATTTATCACTGACTTGACTCTGACTTTCTCAATTGGCTCGACTTGACTCAGACTGACTGGTGTGTCTTGACTTGCTGTGAGTTTGGAGTTGCCTTTGCCAGTCCATTGGATTGCCGTTGAAGCTGTAGCTACGTCGTACGTACGTTTCGGATTTGGCATTTTGGCTGGCTTGTGAGCCAAAAGAACTAACTTCCAACTTCTGCTAGTATCCAACATCAGACAAAGTCCAGGTCTCGAGAATAACGGACGTAAGAATACAAGAAGAAAAAAAAACAACTCAAAGAGCCAGAAAGTAAGCTGTAGACAGGGTTTGTGGTGAAGACTTATGATTACGACATTGAGACTCAGTTCTGAGTGAGAAAGGAATAAAAATCAAAGCAAAGCAACAGTCTTTGACCAAATTTCCGGAGTGTCAGACAAATCGGGGGGAAAGTGTTGTAATTCCGGGAAACTGTCATAATTGTCAATTGTGCGAGTAATACTGATTGATGTAATTAAGTAGGTACATTTTTTTAAGGACGTTTGTCAATAAGCGTGGATAGTTTACAAAATATTTTGATTTAAATGTTTCTTTGATTTTGATTTTACAGAGTTTAACGTTGAACGTAGGAGACGTTTTTCATTTCGTTTTTTGGAAAGGTCCTAAAATCTGTGGCAATATTTTGACCAACTGATCGTGAACTCAAAAATTGTAATAGTGAAATAATTTACACTCAACATTTACCAGCAATACAAAAGTCAAAAGTGTATCGTCGAAAACATTCAGTGCAAGTCCTTCCACATTTCGTCGCATCGGTCTTGATTTTTTAATGTGAACTGTCTATCGTGTTAGTTTAGTTTATGACTTCAGCCATCAAGCATACTGTTGACTGTGGGATCAAAAATTGAGTAAGTTGATAAGTTGTAAGTTAAAAATTGTCTCTGACAGGTTAAGCATGATATTTGTTTTGTCTGGTGTTCACATAGAACATACCTACCTAGTTAACTATTGACAATTGGATAATTGTGTCCGTCAATTTTATTTGTTCTTACCAAAAAAATGAATGTTGAATGTGAGTCACTATGATTTTAAGTAAGGACTTTGAGTTGTGCATTTACTGTTCAGTTTGTTGTTATTACAAATAGTCGAAATATATCTACAATCTAGGTACGTATAGTTAGTAGTTCGAAACTTGGGGCTTTTATCTCCTGAATTTTGTTTAATCCCCGGTTAGGAATGGAATTTTGGAATTCTCAGTCGAAACTAGAGGGAAATAAATAGTGTATCTTTGGTACGTAGCATTTTAGTTGCAATAAATCTTTCAACTTGATTAATCGATTGGACAGCTCCGCAGAAATTTTATAGTGTTTACAGCATCCATTCAATACTGGCATTGGCTTTTGCTTTTGGCTTTTTGGCTTCTTTGGTTTGGTTTGTTGGGGATTCAATTGGGTTAGATGTTGACGTTGAATGCTGGAATTGTATTGGATTGCATTCTACGGCATTGTACTATTGTATTGTATACCTTCCTTCCTTCCTTCCTTCCTTCTCCAAAGGGTTGTGAATGTTGAATTGAACTGGCTTGCCTGACTACTGACTGGCCTGCGTCCACCAACAAATAATAATAATAATTGCAGTATAGTAATAACAATAATAATAATTTTAGTAATGCTAATAAATACAAAGGGATGATAGTAAAAGGAACACTGATAGGACAGCCGAGCCCTGTAATTACAATGTGAAAAAAAGGAAAAGCAGAAGATAAAATATTGTTGTTATGTTACCATTACCAGGACCGTGCAGTTACCATATAATTTTGTGGAAGGAGTTGTTAAAATATATAGGAATGGGAAATGGAATGGGAAGCAACTGGATATTAAAAAAAAGGACATTAGTAACGAAAGGAATAACAGCGTGTATTCCTCGGAGGAAAAAAAATGAGAAAAAATATGTAACCTATGTGTGTGCTTCCCTCCGCATCACGCACATTGGTATTTAAAATTTTTGAAAAATGTCAAGTTAGTACGGACAGATTAATAGGCAAGTGCTAAATGACAAGATGGGAAAAGCGTTTCGGTATTTTCTACGATAATTCAGTGCAGCATGTATAATACAGTGGAGTGGAGTGCGGGAGAGTGTGAGAGTCTACCTACTACGGTGGGAGATAGAGATTAATATTTATATGCCTGTAGAACTGTAGTACTGTAGACTGGATCGTTCTTTAATCTGTGCTCTAGGTTGTAAAGTAAACGTTATAACTATAGGAAACATATATCTCTAATGTATATCAAGTCATTTGTGGGCTTGAAACGAATTTTTTTTTGGAAAAAAAAGTTTGTGAATTAAAGGAAGAAAGAGGAACTGTCTGTATAATTCTGTATCAGTGAGATGATCTATGCTTTTAGTTTGCAAACAAAATATATGAATGCACTCTCGTACTTTTAACACTGGAATAATTATAGATATGGTTTCAGCAGGCCATTTCGTATCACAGATGACATGCAGCAGGGCCGGTGTCAGTAAGCGGCAGCCCATCTAGATATGCAAGGGCCCCTGTCTCTATTAATAACTTTGTTTTTATTAAAATTTTATAAATGACATAAGTAGATGTTTCCAAAATGTATTCTATTGCTTCTCATTGCGTATCGCGTTTTATTTACACATTGAAAACAATAGAGTGCCTAAGCCCATGTACGTTTTTATTGTTGCTCAAACAAGTTAGGAGGCAATTACAAGAATAAGAATTACGTAATTTATTTTTTGTAATTTTTGTAATTATGATGTAACATTTAATTTAGACGTGACGAAAGAATGTGTGTATTACTTATATAAAATATAAAACCAGTTTTGCTTTGTTTATTACATTTATAATTATTAGAAGTGTGCTTTATAAAGGAAGTGCTTAGTGTAGTTATCGTACACATAAAGACTGCAATTAGAATAATACTTTTTCAAAAATGTAGAACCTTCAACGCATTTCTACACCCGACCCTGACAATGAGTTCCTGTCCTGATTCACGGGCACTGGCACTTTTGTCGTGGCATGGTATTTCTGTAGTTAAAGGTCTATTACAGAAGTACAGAGAACCGAGCTCGTTATATGAGATGCCTACCAGTCATATTT
Organism: Dicyrtoma fusca; assembly: GCA_034695205.1. Taxonomy (NCBI): domain Eukaryota; kingdom Metazoa; phylum Arthropoda; class Collembola; order Symphypleona; family Dicyrtomidae; genus Dicyrtoma; species Dicyrtoma fusca. The sequence goes on along the minus strand of JAQFZC010000154.1, from coordinate 21,712 downwards.
TGTATGTATTTGAGAATCTTGATGGATGCGTCCACGTTTCACGTGAGTAATAAAATAAGTAATGAACTTGACTTGACAACAAAAGAATAATAGTGGGAAGATCGTAAAAAAAACCATCCCCCACTTCTTTCATTCTCTTCCAGAATCTCCGTTTCACTTACTGTCTTTCTGTCCCTGTTTACTCCGCTGCTCGTCTATTCTCTCCTTTGTATTCTTTTCCTATGCCTTATACACAGAGATAGCGGCTATGTGCTTACATTCAGGGCTTTCAGTTTAGGCATTTAGGGTCAGAGATACAGAAGACTGGAGTGTACACATTTCTCGTGGAGATTTTAATGCACACATTGCATTGTCTGATTTGTATTTCTTACGTACTACATACTAATAACAATCACGTCATATAGTCTATAGGCTAAAGACTAAAGCATGCTATTATATATTTATTGTTTATGCTTTTTGTGTGTTTGGCAATAGGGGCCTCCAATTTCTAAAAATATTACTTTACAAGGTTTGGAAATCGTACTTGTTTACGTTTTCAAAACATGAAAAAAGTTATTTTTACATCGGAAATGTGAAATAGGTATTTATTTAGGTTTTTTTTAGAAAATGCGAAAGACAGTATTTACATCGCCAAAAGGTGCACAAAACGGTATTTACATCGCCAAAAAGTGCCATGCACACTATTTTCTTTTTCAAGAAAAATAAAGCAATCAATTTTCTAATTTTTTTAAAAGTATCGAAATTACTATTGAAGTTCCTAAAAAGTGCAAAACATGAAACCTTGCGCTTTTATAAAAGGCAAAAACGTTATATGTACTTAAACAGACTTTTGAAAAAGTGCAAAACACAAAATATGCGTCTCAGAGTAGTGCAAAGCATGGTATTTACATTTAAAAGAGTTAAATTATTAATTTTGCAATTTTTTATAACAAGTAATTCATAACATTGAAGTCTCCGAAAATCCAAGAAGTTCAAAACATTAAATCTACACTTTAAAAAAAGACAAAACGTTGCATTGACACGTTTTAACAAAAAGGCTAAAAACACATGTCTCAAAGTGCGGCATAAAATTTATTTTGCGTTTTCAAAAAGATTGCAAAAATTAAAAACATGTATGTATGCTTTAAAACTTTGTTTGAAAACCAAGATTTTGTAAGCTTCAAAATTAACTAAACAAGATATTTAACCGCTGTGATAACTAACAGTTACTACTAACTTTCGTATTAATATACAACGTAATAAATGACAGGCCCCTCCTGACAGTAACAAGGGAAGGCAATACAATACAATACAATGTTTTTGCGTTTAGCTATTTTATTTGTTGTCTCTTGTCTCTCACTCAAGTCGATGACTATCTCCTTGGAGAAACAGATGATGTATGTACTAGTTCCTTTTTATACATGTCTTCTCTGCAGCTATGCGCTGCTCCAACCAGCAACCCACTCAACAGATCAGTAGCTAAAAGACTAAATGACTCCAATGATGGACCGTGCATCGTCTCATCTAAGGTCATAAATATTACAGGACCAGGAAGAGTCAAGTAGCCAGCAAGGCAAAGGCAGCCCATACTCTGTATACAAAAAATGTATACATAGCTATAACTAGCTATACTCTATATCCGCTGCCCATAGTTTATGGTGAGAATAACTTTGTTGCTGATATTTGAGATCCACAGATTTATCTGTTATGTATGGCTTCGATTTAAATCAGTTAACAGCATCGCATCGCATCGTACAGCAAGCAACATATAGTTGACTCTCCTGAGTCCCAATAATAATAGTAAAAATAATAATAATAATTGCAGTCTCCATAATAAGGCCGTGCATTAGCATTTAGCACTATTTGGAGTTGGAGGTTCATTAAATGACTGGAAATTAAATGATGGTTCAAGGATCGTAATCATAGTAGTATAGTGAAGGGCAGGGAAAGAGAGAATTTATGGGATTTTATGATTCATGACTTAATGGTAGTTGAGTTTTGTTTAAGTATACATTATTATAGTGATGGGTGCTGGTACGATTTGCTTTATTGCTCACTTGCTTGTCTCGTATAGCTGTCTGCTGTGTCTCGAGTCTGGATTCAAGATTGACTTACATTTAGCATTGTTGGCTCAAAATGAAAATGAAAATTACCCATGTGTTATCATCTGATCAATTTTTTTTCGATTTTAAAATCTGTATTTTAAATCCCCATTTTCATGCTAAGGTTTTTTGCAAATTAAAATGTATATGTCTATCTACATTATATAGATATATCTACCCATCTTTTATTGTGCTATAAATTATTATTATATCTGTACACTAGTACACGTATATGTGTGCCTACAGTATATATTTAATTATTAATTTTGTACGGAGTGGCTCATGCAGCTGCAGCTGCTACGATCTTGTCTGATTAATTCACCTGGGCTTTGTATGCTCTGCTACTGTCTCCTGTCTGTAGCTCTGCTGACTATATAAATATAATATGTACATGAAAATTTTATACAAACAAGCAAAACGAGCACTCGAGACACAAGTTATTGGCATTGGCAAGGCTTACAAAGTTGATACTTGCTCTGATAATATATTTAGTGCAGATAAAGATAAATGATCTCGCGAGTTACGTAGGTTTACATTCTACAGATATGTTCATCAGTACATTGTAGGACCTACGTCGTACGTTATGCTTTGAAATCAGTTCTAAGAATATAAAAAAAATACTAAACCAAATCTTGCAGAGGAGACCTTTAATCGGTGTAGTGTGGAGAGAGCTGTTTAAAAATTAAACGGTTGGTTTTGGCTTTGGCTGAAAAGTAGTGACTTGGCGCCCTGGCGTCTGGCCGTGTGGTCGTACTGAATTGTTGGATGATTGCTGGAGCATGGCTTACCAGCCACCAGCTGCTCGTCTCATTTGATTTGTCAGCCTTTGAATTTTGATTTTTGGCTTGATTTGGTTTGATTTCTATGAACTCGGTGAACGATTTTTAGACTTTGAGGTTTTTCAGCTTTCTTGGGCACAAGTTGCAGTTTCTGTGTATTACTGTTGTGTGGTAGGAATATGGTAGCAATAGTAATCATAATCAGTTTCGGTTTTGTTGTTTTTGTGGATTAAGGAATGGTGGATCTTGTCTTGACTGCGAAGGAGACTCGAGCGTGCCATTTGAGGTTTCCTATTGGTTTGAAATTTGCAAACTCAGGTGGTATGAACGTAGGCATTGACCGTAAGTTTCTGATTAGTTACTGCGGTTTGAATAGTTTTCGATTTTCAGTATTATTTGACATTCAAGTGAAACAAATAATCGGTTGCAGAAAACTTAATCTGAAATGTGATTCTAGGTAATTTCGCGTTTTAAAAAAGAATTTGTAGAAATTCACATTATAAAAACATGGGTTTAAACACCGACGTGTTTGTTACGTTTCGTGCGTGTTAGCGCTTTCTGTGGAAATTAAGGCTTTACAAGTTTTGTTTTAAAGAAATTAACATTTTTAAAAACGTTTCTTTGGAGAAACCAGCATTTTAAAAGGTCATTTTTATGGCAATTGCCGTTTTAAAAAGGTACTTTTGTCGAAAACAGGATTTTATAGGCGTTTTGACAGACATCATCTATGTGTACATAAAATAAAGTGTTTTGGAGAGTCATGCTGTCAAAAACCATTTATATATAAAGTTAGAAATACCTCTCATGCTGGCTAATGCGAGCCTTAAGGTATTTACACTCATGATCTGATCCATTGCTATCCCATCATCGGTTTCAGTATCCTCATGATTTAGTTTTTCTGCTCTCATATAATTTTTTTATGGTTGAGGTCGCCACATCCGTTGGTTTTGTCTGCATGCTTCCTATTAACTTAAACCCTCATATAATAATATACTGTGTGTACCTATGCTTGTACCTATTGTGTATATATCTCTGTTTAATTTTAATTCTAAAGTCGATCATGTTTACTGAAGCTTTGGGCTATTTTATTAGTTTTTTGTGAGCTACCCCACGCTGCTTGTTGTGGTTTAAGGTTTTGTTCTTGATTTTAATTTTGACTCCCATTCAAGGTGGCATTGGCATGGCACAATTCTGATTACCATTAGTATTGGTTTTAGCACTGAGGTATTTATTTATGCCTCCTCTCAGTCTGACAGTTTCCATTTAAGCACTCGATGGACTGAAGGAACCTACGGCTGTTTTATTGTTGCAACAATTACAAGTACGAATAATACGGTCCACAGTCCGTCCAGATGCTCACTCACTAGTCAGATGGAAACTATGATAAGAGTGTACACGGTAGTAAAGCGATTCAGATAAAACAACAAATCCTGACAATATGCAAATAAAAAATATTTTCTTGTGTTAAATTTTATTGATTTTTTGTTGCATCTCAGTACATACCACTATACTAGTATAGGTAGGTACCTATGTATTTATTCCTAAAGCACCAAGACAAAATTATCTGTGCTGATAAAATGACAGTTGGAATAATGTTGAAATATTTTTTGCAGATTCCTCCTAAATACCATACTTGGCTGATAAGGACAGCGATAAGAACCATAGCACAACGGCCTGCATTTGAATTCCAGTTTGAATTTTGAGAAGCATTCTCAAGGAAAATAAATACCTACACAGAGCCCAGCTCACAGGAAGGGACTTGGAGGCGATTGGAAGCGGAATAAACTTGGAATTTCTAATACGCCAAGACTCAACGTTGATAAATAAACCACAGTACGTAGTGACGAGACACATGGTCTTATTTCTAGCCGACTGTAGTCGAATCTTCAGCAGAAAAGAAAGAAGCATTACAGAGTAAGAAGGAGAAAAAAAAACGCCGTGAGTTGCCATTGGAAGAATTTAGTAGCTGCCAGCTGAACAATACTTGTACAATTTACAAGACAGAGGACTGTCAGACGACTTCCAGTTAAATAAATCCGAAGCTACTGATACTCCTATCATTCCTACTACTCCACTGAAATTCGCATCTCACTTTTCGCAACAACTCAACCCTGTCCTCTGACAAGAAGAAGACCGAGCAAAAAAAGTTAACTAATAATCTTCATCTCAATCTAAACCGGGGGGAAAAAAAATCTGTAGCAGTCTCTAGGAGACAGAACACAGTGCTGATAGCAGTAGAACGCAAAGGACAGACCAAACAAACGACTGCTGCCGCCGGTCTCCTATATTTACCACGTTGGATATAATTTCGAGTTCTATATTTAAAAATTTTCGCAACTTTATTACTGTCAGTAGTGGATAGGGAGCATTCTTCGGGAACGGTAGAGTGTCGCAGTGTTTTGTGACAAAATATCCAAAATATCTTTACAGTTGTCGGATATAGATATAGCTATAGATAATTGGAGTGGCTATGAATATGAGGAAGTGAAATGAGACGGCAATTTTTGTCGCCTCTGCAGCGATTACGATTACATTTGACTCCATTTTCTGAGGACCATTTGTAGCGTCAAGTAGAAGGGATTAGAGAGTATTAAATCCGCATTAACATTTGCATAAAAACTACCTGCCTAGGTACGAGCCAACTCACAGCACAGCTAAAGCTCTTAAGAAAATACCAAATCTTTCTGAAAGTGACCATTGCCATTGTAAATTGTGCATACTTTAGAAATAAGAGTGCGTGAGGTGTTAGGTGGACAGTACTGGTACACTGATAGTGGGAGTGTTTGTGTTCCTCAGTGAGTGAGTGAGTGTGTGTGGAAGAAAGAATTTTCTCGAGACACATAAACTTGAGCTGTACTTGACTACAGACGAGAGACGTAATAATAACTTAACAATGGGACTCACCGTGTAAAATCTCACAGTTAAAAAAAAATTTAAATTCATATTTAATGCTAATCTGTAATCTCTCGGATTTCCCCCCCTCTCTCCACCATACCCACCTACTTACCTAAGAAGAAAAAAGAATTGTTACTCTTAGTGTTCGTCTAATCTTTAACTTAGCAAGTACTTTGTATCTACCTACATTATTCAGTGACTTGCCTCCCAAGTACCTACCTTACCTCTGTGCATTGGATTGTGGGCAAAAAGAAAAAGAGAGAAAAAAAAAGGACGCAAGTTCAACACATTGCATTGCCATTGTCATACTGGGAAATAAAAGGGAGTTCAAGTACAAGAAACTATAAGAAACAAGAGTTTAATTTTGGAGAAGTTAATTCGAATGGAATCATTGTAACAATTCAACCAATTCCATAAAAAATCCCAATACGTAAGACGTACGCTGTGCGCTCTGCTGACCGGACCATTATTAATAATTAGAATTACGTATGAAATTTTTATTGGCGAGGGAAATCCAGATAATGAATTCATGTACAATGTTTCCCACTTGGAGCTTCATCTTTACCATCTGGGCTTTTCTATTCAATGGTGAGTTGAGCACATTTTTATATTATATGTATGTACTTGCATGTCGTTTTTTCTTAAGGAATTACTGATTAAGGAACATTGCTGATAGGTATTATATTTCACAGGATTTTTTTCAGTCTGTGGTAATTATCGTTGTTTTGACTGTTATTCATATTTATACGGGCACTAGACTCTCAACATTATATTAGCATGGTTGGGGGATGTGAAAAGGAAAAAAGCGAATTGATTTTACTGATATGTCATTGGCAGTTCTCAGTTCTGTATTTCATAATTTCGGCTTCAAGTGGGTACATATATTCACTGACATATTTGAGCTCTTTCGATTAGTCTTATCAATAATTGAGACGTTTAGAGAGTCACTTGGCATTTTTGAAACATACTCACGGTAGCAGTTTTCGCTGAATGAAATCTTGAGCTGCATACATAATACTCCTAATATTCGCTTCCATATTTCCAGTATACATATAAGACTGCTGGAGATACGTACGTTGTATATACGTATAGTATGCAGAATCCAGTCTGGCGTCGGCATGGTTTGAAAAGTATATGCTATTTTCATAGTTGCATACTTTATGCGTTCCAGTTTGGGGCCTTGCAAATATGGCGTTATACAATTTGAGGTCAATTAACAATTGTACAAAATGTCAAAAGGTGAATTTACCTATCTAGAAAAAGGCACAACATGATATTGACATTATAAAAAAATGTTAAACATGATGGTATACTTTTTCAAAAAATGTACAACATAGTATGAACGTTTCTAAAAGGTGCAAAGCATGATGTTGTGCTTTTTAAAAAACGTAAAATGCGATTAGTATAATATTTTAAATAGTGTTAAAACAAGTTAGGTACCACACTTTTTCAAAACAGGCAAAACGTGATAGTAACACTTTTTAAAGTTGCAAAACTTGATGATGTTGCACAGTTTTTAAAAAGTCAAAACGAAGCAAAGAATTCTAAAAGTTGAAAAAACCTTTTTCAGAAAAAGGCCAAACGGGATAATTCAGTATTTTTACGAGTTCTAAAATAAGATGGAGTGCTTTTCAAAAATTTTAAATATGGAAGTATCGTTTTGAAAAGTTGCAAAACATGATATAGCACTTTTTCAAAACTATAAAACGAAGTATTAGGCTTTCTAAAAGGTGCTGGAAAACACGACACAGACAGTTTCAAAGCCAGCCTTTCTATTGCGTCATAGTTGTAACGGCCCTTTTCACTACAGTACAGTGTGTAGCAGTTTGGGTATGGCGATCTACAATATTATGTAATTACTGTCAGCCTAGAGCTACTGATATACTAATAAGTAATAGCAATAATAATAATAATACGAGGATACATGCACTTCAACCTATACTGACAAACGAAACACTACACTGCACTGTAGATTGTACGCCATACGCAGTAATCATAAGCATAAGGAGGGCATAATAAGGTACCATGTAGGGCACTTACATTTGTTTCCCAATTCAATGTGACATGAGCTCTTTTCTACAGTTTTTGCTCCCTGGCCTTTTAAATAAGATGATCCGTCCATCTGTAATCTGTCTGTACGTATAAGTGAATGGCTGGGCTGTTGCATGTCGTTTTCTGAATTCTTGAATTCTTCCAAGAAAATGTAATGATGATTTCCTTCGAGTTGAGTTGAGAATTCACAATAGGAATTCCAAATTGCCGTTCAAATTCCAATTCCAATTCCAATGTCATTTCATGTATGAAGTACACAAGTAGTTGGAAAGATGGGAAATTAAGATTAAAGAGATGAGTCTATAACTTGTATACGATATAATTTAATCGGGCTACTCATATTACTTGTATAGGTAATCATATTCAGTGATACAAATATACTGCTTATGCCTATAATTCGGTATTCACGCTATAGTAACAGATTTTCAACGGTATACATGATTTCCTGTAACCGTTTCATACTATTACAATCTCGGAGGTGTATACTGGTATAAAATATAATGTTATGGCTAGGAAATATGTTACAGTAGGTCCTTCCTTGAAGGCGTCTCATTCATGAGCAATTTCATACAGAGATGAAAAGTAAGTTACCTATTTATGTAGGCTGGGTATGTAGATGCCTGTGTTGCTAGTGGAAATGGGAAATACGTAAAATAGGTTGAATTAATTCCACTAGGATTAGCTTTGCATGAGAAACTTCAGCTTCAACTTTAATAATTTATTTATACAGTGTGTGTGTGTGTGTGTGATTCAAAGAAGAGATTACAGGGAGTTGATCTGATGACCTTGGAAAGCTAGCTTCTTCATAGGTGTTTATCCGTATTATGGAATTATGAAATTATTTTGTGTGGGGTTTCAATTTTTAGATAATTAACCTCCTCCCTCTGTGTTAAACTAAAAGTGAGTAGGTATAAATTATTTGAATGATTTAAAAAATGGCGTATCGTCGGTGAAGGAGTATTGGGGCGGAAGTACAATTTCCCGTTGTCACTTTGACTTAAGTCCCAACAATCAACTTTTTACCAATGTAATTATACAGTGTTAATAACCCATCTACACAGTTTTTAAAGAGTGTCGATTGTAGTTTTACTGTTTTTGAAATAGATCAAAAAGCAGATTTACTTTTTTGAAAAGTGTCAATCAATAGCAATTTTAATGCTTTTAAAAAGTTTCAGTGGCAATTTTACTGCTTTTAAAAAGTGTCAGTTGCAGTTTTACTATTTTTGAAAAAGACCAAAAAGCAGTTTTACTGTTTTTGAAAAAGACCAAAAAGCAATTTTACTATTTTTGAAAAAGACCAAAAAGCAGTTTTACTATTTTTGAAAAAGACCAAAAAGCAGTTTTACTATTTTTGAAAAAGACCAAAAAGCAGTTTTACTGTTTTTGAAAAGTTTGAATGGTAGTTTTACTGTGATTGAAAAAGACCAAAAACCATGTTTGCTGTTTTCTAAAAAGTGTCAATACCACTTTTACCGTTTAATTGAAAAGTGTAAATAGTAATTTTACTGTTTTCTAAAAAAAAAGCAAATAGAAGTTTAACACATTTAAAAAAGTTTCACACTGATATTTACACCTTTTGTGATATGTTGTTTTTGATGGTGGAGACTTGCGTGAAAATTTCTCACCGGTGACTGTAGTTGAACGGGAACTGGAGCACAATGCATCTTCACCCACGATATCTACTATGTTTATATAAAATTAAGACTGCCGCTACCTATACTTCCATAGTCTTGAGCCTTGTTTGTACTCTTGTTCACTTGAGCACCTATCTGTCTGTTCGGCTAATAAAGTTGAAGGGGTAACAACTTGTTATGTCTTCATTTGAACTAAAGGAGAATTTATTTCTTATATGAACGACTCATTAGCATAATCGATTCCAATGGAAATGGATGAGTGGATGCGTTCTGGATATCTCCCATGTCTATCGGCCTTTGCCGGGGCTGAGTTGAGATCCGTCGTTCCGTGTTCGCCAAGTTTACTTTTAAACAGATGCGACGTCCTCGTCTTGGTGCTGGTCTTGGTCTCGGCTGGTAATCAGTGGAGATAGGAAGCAGCAAAAGGTATCCGTAGTAGACAGTGAGCGGTGTGGAGAGTGGAATAGGAAGTAGCAAGGTGGTATGTTCCTGTGTTATACCAAAAGGCCTGGTCTGGTGCTGGTGGTTTGTAGGCTGAACACACAAACACACACACAGAGAAAACATCTGTGCATCTCTTGCGTGTGTCGAGTGGTGTACAGTGAACAGAAAAAGAATTGAAAATCTCTCGCTTGTACTCTTATTTAAATTTTTTCCAGCTCAACACAAACTTTTCTTTTTCACGGCATTGCATTATCAGTATTGCTATTACATAGGTATAGCCTATACTAATATATTCCACCGTGTAGTTTATAGTGCAGTGTGCGTGAAGAACTCTATTGCATTCCGTCCTATAGCACAACCGCTTTGGAGGCTTCCATATATGGTGTAGTAATAGCATTTGAGTAAGGAAAATGCTTCAGAAATGGGCAAATCTTGACAGTAGCTTTTTTAAAGGCCTAAAAACATTGTATGTAGGTACCTACTTGCATTTTAAAAGAAACAAAACATCCTAGTCACGCCTTTGAAAAGTGCAAAATGTAATATTTACTCTTTTCAAAAAGCAAAACAGGATATTGACCTCTTCCAAAAGTGCAAAATGTACCATTTTCTCATTTCAGAAAAGGCAAACTAGGTTATTGACCTTTTCCAAAAGTTACTCTTTTCAAAAAAGCAAAACAGGATATTGACCTCTTCCAAAAGTGCAAAATGTAATATTTACTTTTTTCATAAAAAGCAAAACAGAATATTAATATCTTCCCTCAGTAGAAAATATACTGTTCGTTCATTTCATAAAAAGCAAAACAGGATATTAACGATTTCAAAAATTGCAAAATTGCAAAATCTATTTTTGTGACTTCATATTTAAAGAACCCCCTTCGAGCTTCCAGCCATCCAGTCTGGTCTGAAGACGCCGAAGAATTCTGTATGCATGTAGCACAACATTATTTTACATTGTGCATGTAAATAAATAACACGTTGCATTTGCATATTATTATGACATTATTTTCCAGTGGAAAAGGGAACACAAGCGTCTGTAAAATGTAAGAAGTATGTGCATACTTTACGTTGGCCTTAGCCATGATGGTGAAAGGGTATTAAGGATTGACATATTACGTACATGCCTCCGTACGTGCACGAGTCTATAACTAACTAAGCATAAGGTCTGGGTCTGGCACTGACAAGGAATTCATTTTATGTTCATGGAGTGCAATATAAATTTACATACGGTGCAAAGGAATTGGAAATAAGCCTTGATCAAATATGTAGAATCTAACATAAAACCTGAGTAGGTATACATACATATAGCCTATAGCTACATTATATAACGTGCTATATAGCACAGGATGCATATTGGGATCAGCTGGTTCTGTTTCTGCTTCTGGTTCTAGTTGTGCTTCTGCCTCTTGTTTGGTTTGTACCTTCTGGGACATGGTTTTCGCATATTTTTCCTAGGTGCACTATATGTATCTTTCATGGATAGGGATAGAGATGAACTAGAAGCCTAAGCCCCCACCAGGATAACAACCAGGAAAGCGGGTTGGGATGGGAAGAATCAAGTGGAACGTGCTCATTGCTAAGTGCTCCCTGTAATAAAAATCCATTTTAAGATGATTCAAAATTCAAATAGAGAAATAACATAAAACAAAAAAAAACAGAAAAAAAACGGGAAACAGCACATTCTAATTTAATTTGCATTTGTTCACGATCAGTATTTTACTATCGGCTCTGAAATCTGAATGTGGATCTATAAATCACGTAAATCTTTGGGGGGTTTATTGTTCGGAGCGTGGATTTGGATGGGTATTGAGTATTGAGTGAAGATCTTTATATAGATATCCCCACCTGAAGCAATCTCACAATTTCCGACAGTTTTATTTTTTATTGTTTCTTTACAAAGCTCACAATGTCCCCCTTAAGAAGAACGTATTTACGTTCCTTGTATTTTTAAAACCCACGGAAGTAAATGAACCACATAAATAATTGTATGCATGCAGAATAGCATCGGTGAAGAAGCATTGTGACGGAAATCCCTTTTCATTTGAATTTACGGACTCCAAACAATCAACCTGTTTGTAAAAAGTGTAAATACTATTTTAATACATATTTTAACCTTTTCGCAACTGGAAAACAATCAAGTTGTTTACTGTTTATATCTACTACAATTTAACACTTTCAAAAGGTGTAGTATTACAGCTTAATATTTTCGAAAAGGTGTCAAACTAGAAATTAGCACTTTCAAAAAGGTCAAAACTAGAAACCAATACTTTTGAAAAGGTGTCAAACTACAAATTAGCACTTTCAGAAAGGTCCAAACTGGAAACAAACACTTTCGAAAAAGTGTCAAACTAGAAATTACCGCTTTCAAAAAGGTCAAAACTAGAAGCCAACACTTTCGAAAAGATGTTAAACTAGATATATTGCTGTTTCGAAAAGGTTAAAAAGTGCAAATACTACTTCGATACTACTTTTAAAAATTGCAAATACCACTTTAATATAACTTCTAAAAAGTTCAAATACCAGTTATACTATTTTTGAACAACTGTAAATAATAGTTTTATTATTTTTGAAAAGTGTATACACAGCGTTTACACATTTTCAAGGGTTATTTCCAATTTGTATAAATGGAGGTAAAACCTTTATTGCAAGGACTTTGACTTGCGTCACAACACAATGCAATGCAGTGATTCTTCACTGACGATATATTATGCCTGTCATGCTTATGCGTGCAGAATAATTGAATCTCAAAGATTCTACCATTCCCCATATATTTCCTTCCGTTGACCTGAAATGCGAAAATACATTATGCTCGAACCGAAGGGATCAAAGTGAAGCCTTTCCCAAGCCTCTACAATTGGCATATGTGAACCAAGTATGTATGTATGGCTTCTTCCGTAAAAGAGTTTTAAGAAATACGTAGATACTCGAGATCACTTTTTCCGCGTATTTCTTTAGTTCCTACGGGATTTAACTTTGCCATGAGGAAGTAAAAGAAATGCAGTGCATTATTGTATGCAGCGAATAACTAAGTAGGCTTACCTACTTTTTATGAGGGAAGGAAGCAAGGGACGGGCGGTCCTCGCTACGTAAATAAAAAATAAATAAAAAGAAGTTAAAATTTCTAAGCCATACGTATGTACATATGCACGTCATAGAAATGATTAGGTATATTATATTATATTATATTTATTTTTATTTAAGAAAATTCAGCGTCTGTGAGTAAAAGTATCGTAAGCATTATTTCGGTGATCACTTGACGTTTGATGTTACAGGTTCCTTATTTTGTTATACGTTTCGAACTGGGAAGCGGAAGCTCAGCGGCTTTTCTTCTGAGATAGTTACACCGTGTAGCTGTAACTGTAGTGTCCTTAGTGATCCTAGACCGGCGATGTTTTTCCCAGACCACAGTATTACATGTGATACTAAGCTACCTAGGACAGGCCCACTGCCGGCGGTACGGCAACTACAAAGACAAAGGCTTCATTTCATATCGAATTGAATGACTGCTTCACTTATTATTACCGAAGCTTTGGATATTTGGATCCAGATCCAGGATTTTATTGTACACATACACAATGCTATAACTTTCGTAACTTACAGATTGGCTGCATCTCCAGCACTATATATAATCTCTATACCTACCTATACGCATAAACCGCCCTATTTACATTTCATATAGGTAAATGTAAATCGCTCGAGACTCGACAACTAAGTGTTTCCACCAAAGTGTACATCATAGTTCACAAACGAAATAATTTATACCCGTAAAAAGACGTCAAAATAAATTCTTTTGACGGAGACCGACCGCTCTAACCTCTAACTAGGTACTAGAAACCTAATTCTTGTGCAGTGCCAGTCCCTACTATATTTCCTCTGACGTGCCAGTTTTAGTTTGGGGTTTATTTTTAAGTACCTACTTTGAACTTTATTTTTGGTATTAGAAGTGTAGCCTTCCTATCCACCCCGAACCGTGTAGAGATCATTTATGCCCATTTTTAAGTCAGTTGATTTCTGGAAATGGCCTAAATTGCGTAGGTAAATAGTATTAGGGAACAAAAATATTATATTTACAAATTAAAGCCGATTTACCAAAAATAAAAATTCCGGGAAGCTCATACAATTATTACAGATAGATAATACACCCTTTCATCAGAGAGAGAGAGAATACCGAGTGTACAATAAAGTAAGTCTAGTACAATACAAAGTGGTTGACATTTTAAATTGAAAAAAAAAGTGGAGTTTAAAAGGAAATTTAAAACGAAATTCAATGAGAATAAAATAGCCAGGAAATGAGTTGTAAGTGACTCTGAAAAATCTATGAGACCCTTGCGAGCAGTTCTCATTAGAGATTGTGATTGTGTGTGTACATACAGAAGCCCTTACACAAGCTCTTTATGGTAAAAATAAAAAACCCACACTCTTTTTTACGCTGTGCCACGATTGTTGCACTAACTACTTGAAAGTTTGGGTATACTTAGATGCGGTTGCCTATATATTCATAGATAGTAGTTATATGCATTAAGATAGTATACATATATTACGGGCCCTTGCCTTGTAGGGCTGAGTAATCTAAATTCTATACTCCTATCAAACTAATGTGTCATGAGGGACCCCTTTTCTTCCTTCTCTCAAAGCCTCAAAAAGCCAAAAATAAAAACCAAAACCACTGCATCTTTTCTATACAAAAGAAAGTCAAGAAGTAAAAGTGTGTAGCCTATACATAGTAGTAGTTTCTCTGTATATATGACAGTGACATTGGCATTGGGATGGGATGGTGTAAACTTGTCTTGTCTTGTCTTGATGGTCGACATTGTAATCTTGAACAATTTAAATTTCAGTTCCGGCCGGGTCGGGTGTCCGTATCTGTCGTAGTCTTACTACATATTTATAAATAGTTATAGATATAGTCAAAAATTTAGGAGCCTTGCAACTATGACGTTATACAATTAGATCATTGAAAGCTGTTTTAAAAGAAGAAAAATTAAATCAGACATTGAATATTTTAAAAAAGGCGTAAAATTGACATATTAGCTTTTTTCAAAAGCTCAAATCAAGATTCCAACATTTTGAAAAGGCGTAAAATCGATAAATTAGCTTTTTCAAAAAGCTCAAATCATGATTTTAGCATTTTGAAAAGGTGTAAAATCAATACATTAACTTTTTTCAAAAGCTCAGATCATAATTTTAACATTTTTAAAAGGTGTAAAACGATAAATTAGTTTTTTTTTAAACTGCGAAAATGGATTAAAATTTTTTGAAACAGTGTAAAGTGAGGTATTTACACATTTCAAAATGGGCATTTCTATGCCGTTGTATTTGAAAAGTTCCTTACGTCAGTTTAATACACAAAGCGTATCGCACCCTCTCTTCATTCCATTGCCGTAGTCTTTTCTTCCCCATGGAATCTATTATCAGCGTCTGAGACTATCACCAAGATATACTGTGGGACAGTATATCTGTATAGAATAAAATAAAAGCCAAAAGGGTTTAGTTTTCCTTTGAATTTTGAAATGTTTTTAATAGTTGTCCTCATGTTGACTTGACTCGGGTCGATCCTCTTATGGTTTCACTTTTGTACTCTCTCTGTCTATCTCTATCTCTCTCGTCTTCTTTTCTTTCCCTTCTCAAATGAGATTTGTTCAATTCCTCACCAACATGCTTACTTTGTGGCTTGGCCTCCCTGACTGACTGCTGCTTTCCTTCCAACTGAATCATGTTGCTCGCGTTCGTCTCCAATTTTGCAGCTTCTGACTGCTGCTCGTCCCTTCACCCACCACGCTCCCTTTATGTACGGGATGAAGGAAGCGGCAATAGTCAATTCAAAAACCTAATTGAGATGGTGATGAAGTAGGGTTGAAGTGTAAAGGAGTAATATAAAAGGAAGAGTGGTGGATCTGTGCGGGGCGAGTGTTAAAGTAATTTCCATTTTATTGTTCAATGTGAGCTTTATGATTCAATGGAAATTCCACTGCCAATGCCCCCATTGCCATTGGCCATGGAAATCTAATGGCAGCAGTATTTCTCCTATAAATGTGCAAACAAATAGGGAAGATCCTTGATTTCTCTTTTTCCGAACTATGTAACACATACGGATGCACCCGTACGCACTTACTCCACTCACCCACGTCTGCAGACGTATCCAAGATAGAGCATTCATTTTGGATGTGTTCAGATTACAGTAAATGTGAACCTTTACAAGCACATAAGCATAGTAGTATTGAATTCGATCACTTTTCTCTCCCTTCTTGAGTAAATTTTAAATCAAATTCTTATTTTTAGCTTGTTTTAGGATCAAATGCCGCTCTAAATATATTGCAGCCTTAAATATGTATACACCTATTGTAGATAGAAAATCGAATCTCATTCAGTTTGGGGTCATTTCAAATATTAACTCATCGTCATAAGGGTTGTTTGTTTAAAAGGTTACAATGTTAATTTAAAGGTTTTTTAAAATGCTAATTTCATGTTTAGCTTCTTTTGAATATGTCACCTTCATGTTTTGGTTATTTTCGAAATGCTTATTATTACACATATTTTTCAACTTTTCAAAGCGTTATACTCCAGTACGTTGGATATTTTGTAAGATTTTTGTACACCAAATCCTATGGCACAATACAGTAGTAAGTGAAAGGCTCCTCATTGTGAGCAAGAACCTTGTAAATGCAGATATAGCCAAGTACATACGTGGGTGTGTAGTATACGCATCTGCATAGGATAAAAATTTGAATTGGGACACGTTTCGTAGTGCGTAACTTCAAACGGCATCTCACTACCCCCGCATGTAGCATTACCATTCCATTCCATTGCTTTGCCTCGCTTTCCTTTGCCTCCATATATCTAGGATGAGGAGGAAACTCAATGTTGAGTTCAAAATGGAAAACTCTACTCACATTATTTCATTGAGTCATTGAGGGAAAGCAGAAGTAGAAGCGACGAGTTCGGCATTGACATCCAGATCGACAAAAAAAAATAGAACGTGAGAGAGAGTTCTTATAATATTACCGGGACAGATAAATATTATGCACAGAGTTGTTGGAGTGCCGCTTCCTCCTTCGTCGGCCCTCCTAAAGTTTTACTCATAAGTAGATGGGCTTCTGTGAAGAGAGAGAGAGAGAGAGAATCAAGCGTGCCGTTCTTACTTCTTGCTTGGGTTGAGTTGAGTAGAGTTTGTCATCGTCATCGGTGCTTCTATCCAGGAATCCAAGCCAGCAGACAAAAACTGGAGATGAGAGTCGCTTGTCGGTTTACTTTGCATTGCATTGCAATGCAGTGCCTACCTACGTACATGCGTTTGATTCCGTGGAGGTACATATTGATATTGGTAGTATATGCACAAGTAGAAATATGCAGAGGAGACCCATGGATGGTGGGCTGAGACTGGAAACCATTCCATCCGATTCCTGTCTATGAATAATGCATTATAAACATGAGCTGGGTTACATTAACGACCCAAGCAATCCGCCATTCTTCCATGTCTTTTACATATATTGGACCAAGACACTCACGCAGAGAGAGAGAGCCAGCCATGAACCATCCTTATTATTATTACTTTCTATGTATTTACACATTAGCTAAGTGGCCCTTGCTTAGCGTACACCTCTCCCCATGCATGCCAGATGTCTTTTTAGAAATACAGGAGAAAGCTACACATACATGTATAGCATTATGCATTGACGGTGACAAGTGCATAATGGTGATACAGTGAAAGTAAAGGCTGTCGCGGAAAAAGGAGCAGCAATGAGGAATGCAGTGCAGTTCAAACCACGATGTAATCTAATCGAACGAGTACCTAGGCATATGAAAAGTGTAATAATACACCAACTATGTATGATGTAGTAAGAGAGCTATATGTACCTACTTCTATAGGAAGGTACAGATTGACGACAGCTTATGATTAGTTTCGAGGTTCCCCTCTGAGGAAGCCACATATTATTAATTGAGCGTTAAAGCCGATTAGAGTTTCCTAGTGTAAATTTCATCATTCCTTCACCCATGAAGACAGCTCTACTTGGGCTTGCCATTTCCCGTGGCATCCCCTGCACTGCACACTCGAGTCAGTCACAGTCACAGTCAGTGCCAGTGCCAGAGTCAGCATGGAGTTAAACCTCATGCAGTAGCACACGCCGTGAAAAAATGTTCTCCAGCTCCAGAGTGCGTCAAAATAATTCTTCATGTATTTCTGCGGACAGCTTAAAGACATAAGTGGCTCCATGTATGTAAAGCCTACCTTTGGTATGTATCTATACCTATGGAGCATAAAGGGGCTAAGTATACATAATATGGATTCCCATAAACGACAGATGACTGACGGGCCAGCTTGGCATAGTGAAGTGTAGTGTGGTAGTGAGAGAATGTATTTCTCAGCCACTTCTTTCTTTTCAAAGGTTTCAATTCAAAATCCCTTTTCAGTCGTCGCTTTCAGCTCTCGCAAAACATAGACGGAATACCATTACCATTAGCACATTAACATTACAAAAAAAAGCCCTTACTTACCTAGGTGCCTATTTATTATTGTCATCTCACTCCATGAATTTTAAGGCGACAAAAAGAAACGAGGAGAGCAATCGACACAATTTTATGGCCATGTAAGAGCTTTCATCGCCTGGAGATTCCATTGCCCTTTCCATGTAGGAAATTAAAACAAATTAAACCATCGTACTAACATCATATATTAAAGGGAACATGCTTCGCTAGAGTTGTACGTGGGATTCTAACTACCAAAATAACAAGTGGAAAATTAGAGGAGAGAGACAGAGAAAGAGGAAGAGAAGGAAATAAGCCCCCTCTCATGCATCCCAAAGTTTTTAATTAAATGCAAATTTTTTAAAACTTTGAGTACTTTGAAATTGAAAAACAAGATTTGAATTGGGAATTGGGGATTATAGTACTCAAAAGTTTAACAAAACCAGAGAGCCCATTAACTTAAGTAGCTCGGCAAAAAAATAAATCAACGACTACGAGTGTGAATGAATTAAAAGAGTGCAGCATACCCAACCGAAAGTATGTACGTAAAATATGTAGCCTGGAGAATTATGGACTAGAACTGCACGTGTGCATTACCTGTACTTTCTTTTATTATACTTGCATGAAACCCTACGATTGTAATTAGCAGCGCTGTAGTATGAATGGGTGTAGGCGTCTGTACGCCTAGGAATACAAAGTAGGGCAGAGCATAACTATAACGCGAATTCCAATACATAGTTTGAAAAACTGTGTAGATATAAAAGAAAGCTGTAGGTGTATTGTAGTGTTTGGGCTCGAGTATGGCGAAAGACAGGAGGAGATAAATTCCTTCTTGACTACTTGTTGGAAAGAAGAGTAATCATTAAATTACCTATGAATTTAAACTCTGTACCTTCAGACTGTATACATTTTCAGGTGCGTATCTAAATAGGATGTACGTGCATATGCCTTTCTTTCCCCTCCTTAAAAGTGTGGACGTCCTGATAAATCTTTGGGATGGTAAATAGGTAAATCTTGAAAGAGAGAAAGTATAAATTCTTAGTCAGTTAGCTCGTTGAAGGTTATTTTCATGTGGAGAAGAAGAGCTCCTCGGAGAGGGATACAGTGGTGAGAGTGATTAATTTAGGTAAAAACAACTTGCACTTACTTAGATATACTTCCCTTTTTCCAGAGAGATTTTAACTCTCTCCTCCGTCTCTCTCCCTACAGCTTCCCCAATCTAAATAAGTAAAGGAAACAGGGTAATCTTAAACTCCAAACTTAAAGCTATATGCTGTATCATTCCATTGCACACCAAACACGCACATCCGTACGAAAATTGGAGAAAGCACGGAGAAAGTTCAAAGTTATACCAAATAATATGTACTTCTCACACGATTAGAAGGTTCATTTACACTCTGATTTCATCAAATTTCCATCAGGCCCAAGGTGAGGTGTCTTTCTTTTTCCAAAGATGATTTCCTTCTCACTCGGCACATGTAGATTAAGCATACGGCTCTGCTCTACATCTGTCTCCGATTTAAAATAATGGCTAGCTAATCTAAACGGAGAAAGTTAGCTACGTTAGGAAGAGCTGTAACGTACATATTTTAAATTACACACACGAACAATGGGATGTAGGAGGAGTGAAAGTCTTCTTTCTTTGTTGTTTCTATCTTTAAAGTGGTGGCCTTTTCTTCTTCGGAAAGTATTAGCAGTGTGAGTGAGGAGAAAGATATATAGAATAAGTTCCGTCCGTCTGCATTATTAGTTCTCAGCTCAACAACTCCATGGCTTTAAGCTCTACCAGCTCTAGAATATGAACTTTTCCCCAAAACTTATGTGATAGGATCAGGATATGCACTATATACGCTCAAACTAGACGCGTTTGTAATAAGGTAAAAATGGGAGAAAACCCCTTATTAAATACCCAGGTACCTATAAACGCCCGTGAAATAAATCGTGGCAAAATATAAAGGATAGCTATGTTGTATCTACACTATATTGACTAGACCTAGGTACCTACTTTTTTTTATCTGAAACACTACTGGGTCGGGTGTTCTGTTCTGGTGTCTGGCCTGCTATCAGTAGGGAATGAGAATCAAGAAGGAAGTAAAACAATCAGAGCAGGGTAAAGAGCGAAGCTAACACTCGGTGAGTAGGAAACTTAAAGTAGATCCAACGCCGACACACAGACACACAAGCTATGTATTACTGGAGAAAGTTTTCGGGAAAGTAAAACTAAAACGGTGCACCGTAGACAGTGGAGATACAGTCAAACAGAAGGTATCTGTGCTACCCAAGGTATCGTGTAGATATCCGCAAATAGAATGCAGGAGGAAAAATGGGAACTTAAAGAAAAAATACCAGTAGGGAAAGTCCTACTACAGAACACCACTACTACAGATACTACAGTCTTACTATATGCACGCTCTTCTACATTTATCCTCGCAGCGATTGCAGCTTTCTTTTGCTTAGGTATTAATACACGGGCTTTCCTTTTTCTTCCATTCCAACCGACAAGTTTTCTTAAGAGAAAGAAAATAACTTGGATTCTAACAGAAACAGAACTGAGAGAAAGTGAGAGAAAGAAGACAGTGAACCAACCGTACATTGCCCTTCTGCTTCTCTTGTAGCTCCCTACATACGCTTACTTTTACAGTAGTTTTTCCTCCTTTCACTTACGATTAGAAGCTTAAGCTAAGCACATGTGGAGTGTTGGAGTGAAAGAGAGAGAGAGAGAGAGAGAGAGAGAGAGAGAGAGAGAGAAAGAGAGAGAGAGAGAGAGTAAGTGAGCACAGGGAAGGTGTTTCTTTCTTCCTTCTACACGTTCTTCGAAATGGGAAACCCAGAAAGCTTGAAGTAACAGACAAGCAGACAGACATCCACCCATACAAGCTTTGTAGCCGTGAAGACAAGAAACTTTTGAAGCTCAAATCTTTCTTGAATTTTAGATGCGTACACTACTTTCTTCTTGAAAACCCTGGGAGTACATCAGCTAACCTTGTCTTACCTTTAACTTGCCCTTCCTTTCACCACCTTAACACTACAACGGCTAATACCCAGAGAAAGCTTAGACTAATACTGTATAAATCTTGAGACATGGCTCTAGATTTTCCATCAGCTCATGCCGCTAAAGGTAGGTATAACTGCAAACATGTATATAGGCATGTTACAGTCATCAAAGAAAGTTCTTGGAAAATTTCATGCACTAACTTAGATCCTCCGTAACGTCTTTAATTTGTCAGCCACATAATAACTACTTACATTAATTGATAGTATTTTTTATGAGCTTTCTAACGGTATTACACTTTGCGTTAACTTGTACGCGGTTAGGGTGCGAAAATTTGAATTTGCGCAAAAATCCAAAAAGAGCGCAAAAAAAGTC
>JAQFZC010000153.1:0-74849 GCA_034695205.1 Dicyrtoma fusca | reverse complement strand
TATACGAGGCAATTAATTACGGAAACTACTGCTATGGAATTAAGTAAAACATATCTCCGTAGGCGTTGGGATGATTCCATTAGGATTGATTTATATGAAGCGCAAGGAACCTGTCTGGATTGCCCATTAGATTAGATGGGGCACAGCGGTTTGACTCGTATATATTAAATCAATGTAAACCATCATCGCTTAACCATTCCCATGAGTGAGTGTAGTACCGCTGTACTTTTACAAAAACTATGTAAATAGTAAACAGTGGGCAAGTCAATGTAAATTCTATATAGTAATTATGTTTCTCCTCGTCATTTTTTTTTGCGTGTGCAAAGTTGACTTAAATTGCTTCCTCCGTGCTAATATCAATAATATCCTTAGTCGCAGTCCACTTCCACCTCTAAGGCTATGGCTATGGCTCCATGAGAATGAGAAGGAATAAAGCTGTTTGCATGGGAAAAAGTGGTGGTTATTGTAGTATGAATTAAATTGGCTATTGCAATATGGAATGTAGGAAGGAAGTGTTTGGCTTTCTTGTGTTGTACAAGTTTTTTGCTTCCATTCAGACTCACAATACTTATCATACGCATGTATAGTTAATAACAAAATAGAAAATACACACATACATACACCTACCTACTTACATTTAAGTATATCAGTCCGTAATAATCATCGAGGAATAGTATATATAGTGCATAGGTATACAATCTGTACACCTGTGTCAAACAGCAAGCGGCAAGTCAAGAAGTTAAGAATTTCTTGACGGTATACATGGATACATACTCACATTTCACAGAAAAAGTCCTTGGATTGGATATTGTGTTAATATTTGACTCGTCATTGCACTTGTTCTACTAGCACTAAATAGCAAACCAACTACATACTGATGTGTGTGTATTGGCGTGCAATAGAGTAAAAGTCTTACAGATAGGTACTCAAGACCAAGACTCACTCACGAGACTAAAAAACGTAAGTAAAATGTGGGCGACCTTTGCCTTCAATATTTTTCATTGTCAAGACTCGATCGTCACGCATCACAAACACGAGTCACCAGTACAGACAGAGTAGTACGAGTGAGTGCAGATGTATGTACTACAGGAGTATTTAGAATCTTTTTACTCCACTAAATAACTAGGTACCTCCTAACTTGAGTAGCTCTGAATTTATTCATTAATATTTCGTCGTGTGATCTAGGATACCTACATATTACACATAGGATATGTCATCAACTAGGTAATTGTGAGACTTTATAGCAATAGCTATACTATCCTCAGGTGACCACTATCATTTTTTTCTTGGATTGTTGTCAAGTTTTTTTCCTTCTCCCAGTCCTGTAAAGATGCTTCCACCGAGCCATGTAAGCACTTGTTGAACCGTGTTATTATTACTACTATGATTATTATGATGATCAGACATGAACTTTACGTAGGTTACATGGCTCGTATTTATATTTCCTTATTCGCCACCGCATCGTGTAGATCCTGTCTCATCCAAAAGAGGATATAGCTGTAGGAGATTCAAGAAAAACTAGTGGTGTGAGGAACTAGCCATTAGGGATATGATGATATATCAGATCAGGTAAAGGCTGAATGAGAAGGGTTGACGTGAAACACTGATGGATTCACACCTCATCCCTTCGTTTTTTTTTGGCAAACTTTTAATTTGATTATAGAATTCAAGTTGGGAAGACAGTGTCTGCATGGGAAGAAGGTAATGTTGGATGTTAGGATCATAAAACATTGACTACCTACATTCGCACATGCCCATAATATTAAATTGAATTAAGCTTAATAAAAAATACAAATTGCCCACATCTTAGCGATATCCTTCTTTTTTCTTCTTTTTTTTTACTTCCAGTAACTTGATCAAGTTTAATGTACGCAATATCAAGGTAGATCGAAGAGTTATTTGATCTCATGACAGGTGGGTCAGACCGAAATTTACAAAACCGACATGAAAGTGAGCCCTACTGTATGGAAAAGGATCCAATTCTCAATTTGGCTAATCCACTGACCGTTACGGAAACTGCTATTGCAACTGGTCAAGTTTCCTGGCAATATGAGACTTGGAGAATTGAATTTAAAAGAGTATACTGTTTAAAAGTAGTACTGATACAACTACGATTATAAAGGTATTCCAATTCTATTCAGATTCGCACGCACACTGCTTTACACTCATAACAATACTAAAAAGAGAAAACGTTTCCTTCAAAGGCTGCTGGCTGCTGTTCGTGTTTTTGTGGATATCATTTCATTCGTTTAAAAAAATGAGTAAATTATTTTATTTACCAATAACACCACACTCTCAGTCCCGTAAAGTGAGAAATTTTTTTAAAATTTAAGATAGGTAGCTGTAATTTTTATTCCTACCCATTAACATATCGTAGAATCGTATGATGGTCTATATTTATAGTGTCTAGATCTACCACACCAGTAAGTAATTCAATGCTGTTTTCTGAAGTAAGTTTTCTCTCATCATAAGGTATGCATTGGTTTTAAATCTACAACGCCTTACGTATTACATTCCCAATATACATATTATAAGCTCACGTAAGTATGTAGATATAAATGAGGTACTAGTAGGTATGTATATACCTTAGTATTTATAATATAGTTCTAGCCAAACGCCAACACAAAAGTCAAAAGGATGCAGTAGTAGGTCTGTAGGTGCACACATACGTACTTTTACAACTAAAATAGGACGGAAGAAGCATTTGAAATCATGTCCTGATTATACCAAAGTCTAATTCCCAGCTACTTAATTAAATTATTTCCGACTTGGAGGATGTATACATGTATGTATGGACTTCCTCGTGAAGAAAACGTGGTCCTATAGATAGGTACACAAGTCAGTTGAAAGTTGATGATACCTGTCCAGAGCCTAATAGAAACGACTGTAGCTGTATCCTGTCTGTAGCCTACGACACATCTCTATATATAAATATATAACACGTCAGTATGCAGTAACATTATATAAAATATTTGCGTTATCAGTTGGCATATTAATGTATAGGTATATTCGAACATAGAAAATGAATATAAAGTGGATGGGATGAAACTAGAGGGAGAAAGCACAAAAACACATGGATGATTGATGGTCTGTCATATATTTACGGAAAGAG
This sequence comes from Dicyrtoma fusca, assembly GCA_034695205.1. Lineage (NCBI taxonomy): Eukaryota > Metazoa > Arthropoda > Collembola > Symphypleona > Dicyrtomidae > Dicyrtoma > Dicyrtoma fusca. The sequence continues at coordinate 71,737 of JAQFZC010000153.1, read as the reverse complement.
TATGCTAGGTTACAATGTCAATAATTGCAATAAATGCAAATCTGGGTCACGACAGCTTATGACATGCAAAATGTTCTGCTTATTGTATAGATGTCTAATAAATGGGAAGTCAAAGCCAAAGCGTGTAAGAGACGTAAAGACGCCCAAGTACTATACATGATTAATAATCCTCTACATTCCGTCACAACTTTAACTTCAGTCGGTTAAAATGATTACACTTTTAAATACGTCCAACATCATCATGTTTTGATGACTTCGTGATGATTACTGATGATGTGAAGCAGGGTAACGTAATGCTAATCATGTTCAGCAATAATTACGTATTCAGACACACATCTGTATACCCAGTCACAGTTACCGATCCAGTATCAAACAACAAAGACTAATAACAAAGATTTAGTTATCTATATACTGACTGAACTCATCTTAACGTTTTTCAAAATATTGGAAAGGATGTTCATAATCGATTAGGCCAGGTGCTATAAATAATGGATTCAAGCAAGAAGCTTTTTTAGCACGTTTTAAAACTAGGTACATACATAATGACATAATTTTGACAGAAAAAAAACTAATTAACACAACCCTCCGAATCGCTGCTACAATTATCGTCAACTTCAATCGTTCTGGAATGGAGGCGCACTAATTTTCTAATGTAACTTATTGGTGTTATATAATAATGTTGTTTTAGTTTAGTATTAGTAAATAAAACAAATATCAAGTGTAACGCACGATTATACAACTTTTAAATGTGTATAACTGCAAATATTTACCTGCACAACGGCAAAGACATTTGAAACTGCACGGAATTTCGGTTGATACTGATACCTTTGATACTTATTGATGAGGTAGCTATAACTTAATGTTTGTTTTACCGCAAGTTTGGTACTACTACAACTCTATGCCAAACGCTTGACAGGGGCGGACTGACCCGTAGGTCAATCCGGCGGTGCTAGAATGTTAGAGAGGCCCCATGTTCCTAATTCATTGCCTAAATGGAAATGCCTGTTTATCTTTGAGGCCCAATGACTTACCCAATATTTTTTGCCAGGGGCTTTTTTTTGCTCAATCCGCTCCTGTTTTTAGAAAAAATCTTTGAACATAGAAAGCAAAAGCTATGCATATTATTGGCAATGGCAATGCAATCATTCTCGTAGTATTTGAGCCATAAAAAAGTAGCAAATAGATTACAAAATAAACGCAGTCTGCCCATAATTCCACACCAGTTACTTGTAACAGTATAGTCTAGTCATACTTAAGTAGAACTGACTAGACTAGAGAGCAGTTTAAACCCACAAGCCAGAGCTGAAGCTACAAATCCTAGTAGCATTTATTTTTCGTACTTCCGCAAAGTCGATAATAGTAGTTCTTTGCAGTCGCTGCCTTAAATGTGACCATCTTAGGCTTTTCCAGTCAAAAGTTCCAAACAAAAACGAATTTAAAAGGCTCAAGTATACCTACTGTATTAAGCTTAACAAAAGTTGAAGTAGTTGTGGAAGCTCCTATATTTGTGAAGATGTTTCTAAAAAAGGGCTGAAAACGGGCACCTGAAGAAGAGCGGGCAACGTAGACGGGTGTTTCAACATGAGTTGTTCCAAAACTCTTTTTTTCTTCGAAAATTTATGTGTTATGAACAAGCTTCAGATACACATTTCTGCTTGCCACTATGTATTATTGTCAAAATGTCAAAAATTATATTTTTACAGCACCTCGTATGAAACCTCCAGCCCTCGTTCACACTTAGGAGCTAATCCCCACTAAATAGTTATGTATATCATTTCATCGTCATCCCTGTCTATACCACCATAAATATTTAATACTTTTGGTTAAAGTTTAGTTTGTTACAGTATCCAACATTAAAAAAGAGAGGCCTACTATTAGGGTGAGCATACTGTCAGTACTAAGTACTACAGACTTTACGCTGTACAGAATAGTCATACAGAATCCATACATAAATATATTTTTATAACATAGGTAATGTAGTATCATAATCGTAATCCTAGAATACTACACACCTACTGTTACGGCACCCAGTAATAGAATCCCTCCTTTATAAATAAGGTAAAGTAAAAGGCACACATAAATATGAATATCATCTGTTAATACACTTGAAAAGTGGCCATTCATTTCATATTTCATTACTGGGCTAAAGTGCATAGCATGGTGCACAGTCCCATCGTCAATGTCTGTCATTTACAGAAAAGTTAAAGAGCATGTACCCACGATAAGTACAGTCAAAGTGAGTTAAAAGTAAGCTTCAGCTTCACTAAAGACCGTCCCGTTCCCGTTCCCGTAGCCTAGGTGATAGGTAGCTTAGGTGTATTAAAGGTGGATGGAGGGCCGACTGCATACTGCATAGGCCTACTGCTATAACATAAATTGTGTGTAATAAACTATGTACGGGAAAAAGGATAAAAGTTACGTATACCTACATGATCTCTGTACCTTACCTACTACTATTAAAGTATTAAAGGCCAAAGGTATACAGAATGAGAATACTCAGAATACAGAGTACCTACAGGGTAGAATAGAGATATTATTCTGTATATTAGATGAACTAAAAAAAGGAAACCTAGCATCTTGGAGCGAGCAACTTTTATACTTTATACACACACGCAGTCGACACTCGATGAGAGGAAGGAAAGGAAAAGCGAGTAGCATCAGGGGATTCGATATCATATGTTTTGTTATGTATGGGTGTAAAGGGAAATCATCTGTCTCTCTCTCAAATGCTGAACTGAATCGAATCCTCAACTGAACCAGTCAGTCAGTCAGTAGAAGTATTACCTATATAGAAGAACCAGAACAGGAACAAGTCACTCTTACCTTGCTCACTTTTAGCTGTAAGTACCTACCTATGTATTGGAATTAAAAAAAAAACAAAATCACCACGAATTTATACTAATATAGGACGAAATAGTAATTTCCTCCTCCTTCTATGTATCTGTCTGTCTCTGTTCTGTCTCCGTGATTAAGTTCACATTCACAATTCACAATACTGCCACTACTATTACTTTACTATTACTATTACTATACAATTCATTCTTCGAGTAGGAATTAAAAAGTTTCACTCTCTTCGACTCGACATAGTTTGTGTATCTATAATCTATACTCTGCACTCTTTTAAATGTGTGTGTGTGTGCCCGTCTCTCTATGTGTGTCTGTGTGTGTGTGTGAGTGAGTGAGTGAGTGAGTGAGTGAGTGTACTCTTTCACACTTTCTTATGCTTAAAACTTGTATTTAATTTGTAATTATTTTTATTTTTCTGCATTCAACATTTAACTAGTTATTTCAGCTTCGAGTCATTCTGTCCTGTCTTGTCTCCTTGTCTGGCATCAATCAAATTGTAATCCTTTCCTAGACCCCTACACTTGCTACTGGGTGCTGGTTAAGCTCTTTAAGTACGTACTTTACGAACGACTATAGTTACGGTTATGACTCACTTACATAGAGAGTACCTATATAATTATACCTATTGAATTTGAATGCTCAGATTGAGATACATACATACAAACTGGGAGTTTTAAAGGAACTTGATTCATCGAAAGAGATCGAAACAGCAGTCAGGAGAAGTTATAACACATTGCAGATTGCACTACACTCACTACACTGTACAGTTTATACGTGTTTCAAAAGTCAACGTCAAAATTGCCCTATATACGTAAGTATACACACTAATACAGTGAGAATCCCTCTTTTGAATTCGGGTTAAATTAAAATTTAAAAGATTTAAAAAAAAATCATCAAAAATTAGCAGTAGACTGAGGGGCAGAATTTATGAATATATTTTGATACTAAATACTGAAATATAACTGATTCATCAATATCATTTCGGACGTAGTATGTACACAACCTACACATAGACCCACTTCCACTTCCACTTTTAAGCTAAAACCTTTTCAAGTCGATCGAAGATCGAAATCGAACTGTCGAAAATCCATTTTTATTTTGATACTGGACTATTGACTAATTGGTATTGGTATTGGCATTGGTGGGTGATTAAATAAATAGGACAGAAAGAGAGACAATTTGGATCATCATAGTCGAGCTCTTCCTTGTTCGTGTCTGTACGTAATTTATCATTATCAAATGAGCTATGGCTTCTTGAACTAGATCTGTGATCTTGAGAATAGAGGGGAAGGGGAGCGATGTAGATAGACGGCTGGTGGATTCTGGATTAATGGTTGGCGTTACAAACATACAAATAGTGTATAAAAATAAAATATAAGTACATCGTCATCAGAATTTAAACATTGATTGAAGTTTATAGCACGAGTTACAGTACAGTCAAGAGGGATGGAATTATATTTCTGTCTGTATACGTTAGCTTTGTATTTGGTGTCATTATTGTGATTTGTGATTTATTATTCTTTTTTCAGTGGATGAGAGGGTATTGTGCTTTGTGTAGCAAAAAACCAATATTTCGATTGTTCGTGTCGTAAATCGTAATTTAGCCCCTGTGTCGTAGAAGAACAGGGGGGCGGGGGTGGGATTCGTGGGATACATCTCGTTTAAAAAATTAGTTTGTGTTTTTAATTTAAGCCATTGTAGAACTATGTAGGTACGTATTTAACGTTAAAGTTTGGTTGATATTTTTGCAGCTTTTAACCACAAGCCACTATACCCTATTGATTCATAATATACTTTGTGAATGACTTCATTATTCAGTTATTTGAACGATTATAAGCTAAAAGTGAAAAGTGTGAAGTGACTCATCGTTCATGGTTGTCTATTACCTAAGTCTATCTGTGACTGTTTTTGAATTCAAGTTGTATTTGCGAATATTAAAAGTTATTATCGTTTTGGTCTTATAATCACAATCACAGTATATAGAAGCGAATATATCTTTATGTTTACTACCAAATCAGCTGGCCCAATATAGTAAATAGTATTAGTATTGCTTGCCTGTGTTGTTGTAGTAAACGCAGGCAGAGAAACACTTTGTTTCGGTGTATTTAGTTCCGCAGTACTGTGCTGTTTGTTCTGTGACACAATACATATTTATGTTTGCTGTGTCTTTGGAAAAGAATCGTAGTTCGATTTCAAAACAAATATATTGCTACTGTCTTTTAGATAGAAATTTCTTAATCTAGCGTTTGAAACATAAAAATATTAAGGATCGAACTTCAATTTTGGAATGATTCCACACGTTTACATAAATTTTGTACCTTCATTGCTATCCGAATGCAGGGATTCTATTATGTTCCAAAAGCATTAGTGGTGACTGGTGATAACTGAGGAGGAAAGGATTATCAATTATTGGATGGTGTACGCGGTTTGGTTACAGATTTCCATTGCGTTCGTTTCGAAGTATGGTTCACTGATTAAACTGGAACATTGAGATTGTCTGCTACCCAAGAAAAAGTAAAAGTGACCCAATATACATGACAGCAAATTTGGAGCGATTGCACAACGTGTTTGTTGTGTAACAAAAGGGAACTCGATTAAAGGATTGTGAAGAGTCATGTTAAGGAGCTTCTGGAGAAGTGAATCATTGATTGGTGATGATGGGTTTGTGTTTATGTAAAGATGAAGACTCACGATCTAATAGTATTTTCTGCTGTGATTGTAAAACTGCCTCATCGTGTCCGTGTTGTTTAAAATGGGGTAAAAGAACTGGGTTGATTGATGCCCGAAGTAGGGGCGGGGGAACTATCGGAAGCGGAAGTGAACGTCCAAACTCCCCATTTGGTGCACCAAGCTCAATTTCAGATCCTAATTTTATAATCGTTCCTTCTGCAATCACTGAAGAAGTTATCGAAGAGCAAGTTCTTGAAACGCTCTTGGTTCTTCGAACGCTTGTTGGAAAGTAAGTTCTTGACACTTGTAAAAAACAGCAATACGATTTGTACTATTTAAGGAGTAAGTAAGCATATTGACTGGAATCAATGTCAAGGTGCTAACAAATTATTGTTTTGCTTTGGCCTTTACTGGATATCTGTAGTAATGTTTTTTGTCAGATCCTCGTGAATGTTTTGGGCCGCATGCGGCAGAAGGATTTACATTCTTACTGATTTGTGTCTTTTTTTAAGAATATGTATAAATAAATTGCTGTACCTACGTATGACATTTGATATGTGATGTTATATTTTTCTCGTGTGATATTTTGCAGTGACCAAGAAGCCCCTTCTTCAATGATAATGCTTCATAAAATTGCCGAAAATGAAGATGGTTGGAATTTAGTAGTGTCATCGTTAGTAAAATCAATCCCTCTTGACGATCCTCTTGGACCAGCTGTAATCTCTTTGCTTCTTGACGATTGTCCGCTGCCCACTAAAGTACTTGCAAGCAAAAGCTTATATGTATTATTATATAATGATATAGATACAGAAATAAGTACACAACCGATTATCACTCTTGACTTTTGGCTGGTTGCTGGTTCCCACCACATTAAAATGGATTTAGGGACACATTTATGAAAATAAAATGATGCTTATTAACGTTGAACTTTTTGATTGCCTGTTCTGTTTAGGAAAATGCCATGCAACTAAGCCGTCATTTGGATTTAGCTAATTATACAAAATACGATATTAGACAGCAAAGAAATATGTGTATAGTCTTGGGTTGTTTGGCGGAGAAACTGGCAGGACAAAACAGTACAATACTATTGAATCCGGAAGTTATGAAATTTCTCATTTCTCACTTGGTAATTATGCTCTACAAGTTTCGTACCCAAATTCAGATTATAATGTTTTAAATGTAAAACTAATTTTGATCCAGAAAGTAATGCTGCAATGGGTGAGTTTTGAAAAGTGCATTAAAATGAATACTAAACATACTCACGGTATGATTTATATTAATTACAGACGGTTGACGTGAATCCAGCAGTTATTCTGTATGCAATTATCGCCCTTGAGAAATTTGCTCAAACAAGTAAGAATTTAAGAGTTGATTCACAAAATTGTTACTATGTATATAACCCTATTTCGCTTGCGTAGAAAAAGTGAAATGCTAAAATGCATGGCAAACAAATTCTAATTGCTTAAATTGTGTCATTCAAATGAATTGAATTCAAACCAATACTTAGCCTGTTTTTCCATTGTTTCATTTCTGTGGTTGGAATCATTTTAAGTGTGTGTAAGTACTAAGTACTTTTTATTGTGTATTTGTAGGCGAGAACAAGACTGCAATAATGAAAGCTCTTCTAAGTTCCCCTGAACATCCATTAATGAATTTGGAAAAATGGGTCGATTCTAGTGATTACGAAAAGAGACAAGTGGGATTCTGTGCGCAATGGTCGTTAGATAATATGTGTAAGCCACCTAAGAGTAGTTTGTTATAATTATTTTGTGCATAGTTTATTCTTCCGAGTAATAATTTTTTTATTTTGTACTTTTCTTACAAAAGTGAAAATTCAACTGTCCATTATTTTATTCTTTTGCAGTTTTAGTGGAAGAACGTAAATTTGGTTACGAACTAGTCGATAACTCCGGAATCAATGTAATTCTTAATAGCTACGATGTTAGCGAGTACTTAAAAATTGCACCACATGGCTTGGAAGTGGGTTTATACTTTATATTAAAAATACTGCAATTAGTTCCTTTAAAAATAATTAAATTGACTAAGAATTTGCGCTTACTCACTACTTTTGTGATATTTCGAAATTTAGGCTAGATGTGATGCATCGTCTTTTGAAAGTGTGCGAAGTACGTTTCAAGTTGATACGGGAGTATGGTACTACGAAGTCCTCATAGTTACTGAAGGTGTCATGCAAATCGGATGGGCTACAAAAGCCAGCAAATTTTTAAACCACGTGAGTATAATTTATTGCACAATTTATGTATACGTTGTTTACAAGGAGTTGTTACGCAATTAAATATCCACTTTTTGATGTATCGCATCGTCTTGCGTATGAGTAGGAAGGTTATGGAATTGGAGATGACGAGTTTTCAGTAGCGTACGACGGGTGCCGACAAGTCATGTGGCATAACGCTCAAAGTGAACCTCAAGCAATGCCTTGTTGGAAACCTGGGGACATTCTTGGCACGTATTTGGACTTGGACGCTCTCGAAATTAACTTCTTCTTAAATGGGTCCCTTATAAAATGTCACAAGGATGTGTTCAAACATACCAAGTAATATTTTTTCTAAATTTATTTGTGCTTCCAAAGCAGTATCATCCATATTACAACTTTTTGAAAAACCCTTGTAGTTACCTTCAAATTGCGTATTCCAGGTCTGGGTTTTTTGCTGCTGGCAGCTTCATGTCATTCCAACAATGTCAGTTTAACTTTGGAAGTCAGCCATTTAAATATCCACCGGACAAATCTTTTAACAATTTTAATGAATACGCAAAGCTTGGAGACGAATGTAGAGTTGTCCTCCCGAGGTGAGTAATAATTATTATATATAGTGTTTCTTCATGTGACGTTATGTACTACAATCAGGGTAGTACAATGTACAGTGCTTAATTCTGTAATTAATAGTGCTTAAGTGAGTAATTACACAAATCAAATCTATAACTTTTAGGCACTTAAAAATGGAGTACCTGAGAAAAGTTAGCGTAAAAGAAAACTCTTGTAATCTCTGTTTCGATCATATAGCTAATGTCAGACTCCTTCCGTGCGAACACTGGTAAGTTTCTGTGCCTGGTTTTTCTTAGTGTTTTCTTTTTCATGCTACAAAAAACCAGTGATTTAATTAATTCAGTGTTTTATACAAATATCAATAATTTTATTTTATTTTTTTGTAGTGGTTTTTGCTCTACGTGTGCTGATCAGCTTGAAAATTGCCCACTTTGCCGTCATGCCATTGAAAATAAGATTACTTTATTTGACGGTGGTTTTGAGACCTAAAAGAATAGTAATCAGTTAATATAATAATCAAACTACACATTGTAAACTACTGCAAATGGAAAAAACAAAAATTACTCTCCAGGAAAGAACGCGAAAGAATTAATCTTATGACGTTTCAAATATTTGTAGACTTGAACATTTTACGACTTATAATTATTATACTATGCATAGGAGAAAGGGGTTATGTTTTCTGAATTCATCTTTGTACGGTGTACAGAAGTTCAAGTTGTTGTGGGCAATACGCAGCGTGCACTGTACTAAACATAATAAGCAGTAACTATCGGTTTTGGCTTATTTTGGTTGGCAGTGCATTGATTCTTTATTTTCTATTTCTGCAAACTTGACTTTATAGTCTGATCAGTCAAGCGTGTTGAGTTACCCACAATAGAATAAAGAATATTAGTTAATGTTTTTATTAAATTCGCAACGACAACTTGGATTTGCTGCTTTTAATAGGTAGGAATGTGATTTTCAGAATTTATATATATTTACTAGTTAGTTAAAAGCATTAGAGTGGACTTGGGTAGCTTGATTATGAGTTGAAATATGCATATGATTTCGAAAACTGTGGCATGGATAAAATTTGAGGCGTACTAGTTTTACTCTGTAAAGTTCCGTCAAGCGTTGTGTATCAGTGCAGCGGTGCTGGCTTCAAAATGCGTTTGCAAAAATTATAAAATTAAGTTACATTGTAATGAATAGAAGTAGATTCGAAAGGTTCTTCATGATTTTTGATTTTTTATCGATATTCTTACGTTTACTCACTCAATTTTACAAGCGATACGTCTAAATTTTAGCATGTTTCAACTCTTGAAGTCACTTTTTTTACGTAATATATATATGTGTACTATGGAATTGATTTGTTTAATTCATATAGTAAGGAATTACATGTTCATTATTGATTTACACTTAGATGGTTTCAAATGAATTTTGTACCAGTGGTTATTATAAGATGTGTTAACTGAAAGGCTTATGGAATACCTTAATATAGTTAGCGCGTAATTCATTTTATTGTGAGGAGCTCGTTGTTTTATAATGATGCCACTGTTGTTCCAAAACTTCATGTTCAAGTACATACATGAATGGCAAACTTGTGTTTAAATACGTATGTTAGTACCTACTCGCTAAGCTTCATTCATGTCATGTGCAATTTTTTGACATGTTTTTTTACGTTATTGAGTGTTTTCATTCATTCTGAGGAGTGCTGGATATCGAACAAAACCTCTTTCCCTCTTTTAAAAAATCCTTCATATTTTTCTTTTTCGAAGAAACTAAGACGGAAACACAAATTGTGGACCCTTAAATTAACTATTATATTCTGTGACAGCGTGACGTCACTATGATATCTGCTGAAAGGACAAGTTTACCCAGTTATTGTGTTTTATATTCTAATTCGTTGAATGGATCCCTCTGCTTCTTCAGTGATTCATGCTTGTGTAATTTATAATTTTTGTCTTCAAGTCTTTATAACACCTATATATTCTATAAGCGGGGGAAAAATTACAAGATCGTTTTTAGCAGCAGAACTATTTAAAAATATATACATACTAAAGAACTGTTTACCGTTGACCCTCACCCAAGTGATAGAAATCTATATACCTAATACTTACAAATATGAAATAATGGATGATCATACCAAGAGTTTGACACTTTTGACTAGATAATACGTAAGTAGTGTGAGCAATTAAATTTAAGTTGAAAATATAAATGGAGATGGTATCTACTTAGCTAGATACCTAAGTTAAACTGAATTAATTAATATGGATTTGAGTATTTACGTAATATTACATATACATGTAGAATGGTCGCTGTTAGTCGTCATTCATGTCAAGTCAGATGTATTACAAAAATGGGTATAATTCACAAACTACTGTGTACCTGAAGCAAGTCAAATCTTCAACAAAAAAAAACAAGCTGTGTGAATCAAATAGAGGTACAAACGTGTATCACTGGCCGAAAAAAAAACGAGAGGTTACGAAATTAATTCCAGGTGAATGAAACTTTTAAATATATATATGTTATGGATGTTCTTCCTACTAAGATAACCACGTAAATAAAAATTATCAAAAAACAAAAACTATACACATACAATAGAATATATATAAAAATGAATGTATTTGTAACCTTTGAACAACATATCTCTGTAAATTAGCGGAGCCTCATATGAGCTATTGCCAACCTAAATGTATATACTTATGTATACACACTATATATGTAATATATAGACATCCTCACATCCGACCGATCATACTGGATTGGATGGAAATATATACTATTATGTCCGTCACGTTCATAAGAAATTAAAAAAAAAAGTGATTCAAATGCAAACTATTCAAAACGTGAAAAATAATATAATTGGGAAATATGTTTGTGTTGTCCCAGTATACCAAGTTTAATGTATGTACTGACGTAATAAATTGCTAACAGTTTTCCTATAAGAATTACCTATACTATGTATGTACCTATCTATTTGTAAGAATGTTTATTTTAATGTTTACATATTTACTGCCAACAAGTCATCTTGCTGCCAGACACACACACACAGTTGCCTCACAATTATATGTGTAAGTGTCCTGTCATAATTCCTAAATTAAGCAAGGGAAACAACTCTAAATGTTCAGTTTAACTCTTAAAAGCAAAATGATGCAATTTCCTTCGTCTACCAAGGATATGTATATGTATCACTTTGTTTTAGATAAAATTAGATGTGCCTCATTTTGCCTCTTAAACGACGTCAACGTCAACGTAGCAAGCACATTTTTAGTAGTAAAAGGTACATTTATACAGTTATTCTAGTTACAGATTACCAAAGTCCCTTCATTCCTTGACTGGCACGATGGCAGTGATAATTCATTTCATTCATCTCATCCCCACATTATATGAAACTGCAACTGCAGCCACTGCAGCGGACTATAGTAACAAATGTGCATAGGTATATACTTACCACAAATATCATTCACATTTACGATTTACACTCATTCAAAGATGTACATATAGGCACTTAACTTCATCTCCTCATTCGACAATGAATGCTCCAACTGCACTCCCTGCATTGTATTTTAGTATTTAGCGTTCAACTCACACTCTGATAGCATGCCCCAACATTTACTTACACCGCAGCATGCACTATGACGAAGAGGATATGATGATGAATGAAGATGATCAGGGGGAAATTAATAGGCAACTACTTACCTAGGCATCTACTATCACTAAAAACTAAACTCCTGAACATTGAATAAGTATTATAAGTGAATACACTAATACAAATAATGCCTAACATACCTACACCTATAACTTTATAACAAATGCACTCACTTATTCCATGCAATCTCTCCAGTCTTCTCTCCAACATCTCTAGCTGCACTCACTGGGTATGAACTATGAATGTATTTGCCAGGGGAGTGAGGCCAAAGAGGATGCTTCCTACTCTTCTATCCCATTGCTAGGTCTACCCAACTTCACTTTATTATGTACCTACTACCATCTTTTTACTACCAACTATAGTTAGCTGTTAGTTTGATTCATAATTTTTTAGGTAGGTCGGTCTCTACGGCTATTATTGAATGAAAGTGAAACATGAACGTGGAAATCAAAACAAATTGTCACATGCTTCCAAAGCCAAGCACCCTCTCATTCATAAAGTTTTCATAAATGTTGACATTCCCATACTCTAGCTAGCATCTAGGTGTGACTTGGAGGAATCTTCTTAGGGAATTTTTACTTTTCAGTCATACTACATATACTTATTCGCCAGACACACTGATGAGTGATGAGTCCCTCCCGATGCACCCAAGAAGCCCTCTTCTTCTTATCTATGACTAACAGTGTGGTGTGGTATTTCATGGGTTAAGAGGCAAAATGGGTTACATACATCTTCCACACACACACACACACACACACAAAAACCCCAAAAATACCCCTAAAAAAGCAATATGGTCCATCCAGTCCGCCGTATTCCACTATTCCATATTCATCAACTCTGAAAAACTCTTTAAAAACAAAGTGGTCCACATCCATAAATCCCTAAAATACGTGGAGCAAGGACACGCACTAGGCACTACTTTATTTCTAAAAGTTCATCGAACATTTACTGAACATGAAAAATGTTTCTTTAACCATTATTTGGAAGCAATGCATCCAATTTTTTACCTCTTAACCCATGCACGATTACAAGTACTTCTTCACCGGCAACGGCAACCCGAATTTCCAGTCAAATTCTCAGGGATTGTGATTGCAATTTGCAATTGCCCTTGCATTGCACTGGCACTGGAGAGGACACATTTAACAACCAAAAACCAAGGGAGAAAAAAGAACGGAACAGATCGAGATTGAGGAATGTCAAGAAAAATGTGGATGTGAGAGATTCTATAATAAATTCATGCAGGATGTTTTTTTTTCTTACAGAGAGAGAGAGAGAGAGGCAGAGGCAGAAGTAAGAAGCTGGAATGGAATGGAAAAAGAAATATAGAAAAAGAGGGTCTAGAAAAAAAAATAAGAGTAGTGTTTTTGCTTTGAGGATGAAGATGAGGAGCGGCAGAGAGTAGAGTGAGTGAGAGTACATAGTAATAGAATAGAAGTGGAAGATGCAGAAGAAGATGAAGAAGAGACTCTCAACTCGCGTGTGATTCAGGATGAGGAAGGAAGGGGAAGCAGCAGCAGAAGCAGCAGCAGCAGCAGCAGCAGCAGCAGAGATGAGCTCGCGTGGCTGGAAAAAAGAATATTTTAGTGTGTGTGTGTGTGTACTGTGTGTCTGGTGGCTGGCTGGCTGGGTTGGATTTTGGATTTTGGAGTGTGGCTGGTTGTGTGTGTGTTTAAAGTTGAGGCTGTTGTTGGTTGGGAATGAAGGACTGGGCCGGGGCGTCATCTTGTGGAGTACCTAAAGTCCGCCCTTAGGGCTCAGCAACCTTCTCCATATTTTTTTCCTTCCCTTCTTGTGATGCGAGTGAGTTGAGTGAGTGAGTGAGATTTTCTTGGAGCCGGAGCGACTTGCGACCGCGACTCAACTCAACTCAGCTCAACTCAACTGAACAAGGAACGAACGGAAAGTGGCAGAGAGGGTGAGGTGCGTATCGCCGCAGTGTGAATATGGCTGGTGAGTTTGTGTCAAAAAAAAAAAAAAAAAAATTTCTTCAACCGATCATTCCGTAATTTCAGAGTAATACAGTGTGTGATTTTCTTTTTCAGAATGGGACCCATACGCTTTCGGAGGTGACGACTGTGATCCAGGTAAATAATTGTCTCATTAACTCCTCTTTTTTTCCCTTTCCAAAGAGTCAAAAGTAAATCGCTCGTCCAGTCACCATTTAATCCGCGTATACTATACACACACACAGAGACACAGCTCAAGAATTTATGCGCCTTAATCATTTCGAGTTTGTAGAGTGGAGCCCACGCTATTCCCAATGCATTGTTGCCGAGTTGAGTCTCCACATTCCTCTTTATCTTTAGCCCTCTTTTTATAATCAAATCAGTATCAGTCAATATCAGTGAGAATAATAATAATAATAAGAGTTGATAGTCAATTTTTAGCCACTGAAACAAAGTACTACCTACCTTTTTAGACACTTCCAATTTAGAACTGGCTGACAGACGAGCTTTCATGTCACATGGAGTTCTCCTTTCAATTTTAAATTCAAATCAGTAGGTTTTTGTAAATATGACTTTTATCCTCCTTTTATCTGTCGGTCGTCTTTCTTGAATGTTGAATGTTTTGGGACGTTTTGGGACAAATCATGGATTGTGTTGTTTTTGTTTCTGTCTTTGTTTAGTTTTGTTAAATTTACCTGTTTAGTCATTGTTTCATTGTGTTATTATCATCATCATAATCAGAATTGGGATCATTTAATGAATGATGAAGGAGGGAGAGCGCAGGGGTCACGTCATGTCAGATGTCAAACTGTGCTTAAATTGGTGTGGTGAATGCATAGAATTGTATCTCTACTTGATTTTAGAATTCTCGATGACAGACGGAGACAGAAGTGTGATTCAGGAGATCCAATCTTACTGGTAGTCCATAGTTAGTGGAGATTAGGTAGAATCTTTTTGAAATTTTGAAGGGATTTACGAACGAATTCAAGTTAAATGTCAAAACAAGGCGAGTTGTGTTGTGTTCTTTAAGAATTCATTGTTCAGTTCATAATTACGTCATATTTCGAGTGCGGTTGTACGTTTTTCTTTGTTTTTGACTTACTTCCTGTCCGTTTCCTTCGAATTCTATTATTGTAATAGTTCATAATGTGTAGGGCATGGGAGCTCGTAAATGCGGAATAGGTTTTGATTCAATTTTACATCGTCAACGGAGGAATGCGTCGCTCTTAGTCTTTTACATGTGAATTCGATTCAGGTGTGCGTGTTTCGAAATACATGAAATATAGAAAGATGAAGGTTGATGGTGTCAGACATGGTTTGTACTGTTGTTGGTTGTGTTTGTTGTATACTATTTGTATTTGGTATTGGGTAAAAGAGTAGTTCTGTTTCTGTGATGTTTCGACTTGGACTTGTTTTAAGGATGAAATGGTTTTGAAAGTTGCATTCCTAGGACATTTCTGGCGGGGTTCTCCTTCATGCTTGGTATTTTGACTTTTTTACTGCGTTTAGATTAGTGAATGAATGAGGTACACAAGTACAGTAATGTAATATATATTGGTAGTGTAGTGGTAGTGATAGTGTGTATCTGTACAGTCTAGTCTACGTTGTATATATACTAGTGTCGTATTGTATCTTGACGTCAGGCTTTGCTCATGGTTGACGGTGATGTGTATAAAGACTTAGCTTAAAGCCAAAGCTGCCATCATTTCATCGTTAAGTCGCCGGGGCTTTACTAGTTTTGAAATTGGGGAGAAATCACATATTTATCGACACATGTTTTTGTAGAGTAGAGCAGTCTATCTAGGCGGCTTGGCTTGTCTATCTAGTGAGTGAAGAGATGAAGATTTTTCTTTAAAAATCCTTATTGTTGCATTTCGAGGTGTAAATTATGGAGATTCCATTTGAAAAGATGTGTCGCTCTCACTGATGGAGAACCACGGGATGTTTTTGTTGGTTAATGCCATGGAATTTTTAGTTGTATCTTCGTGCGTCAAAATGACACTTAAGATTGCTGTCCGATTATTTCCTAGAGGTGTCCTACTACTTTCAAGTTTACGAAAACAATTGCATTGTAGTGTTGGGATTAGATAGAGTGAGAATTGTCCACAATTCTTGGCGTTGCGTTGTTGGCATCAAGTATTTTCACGCCAAACGGTTGAGACTGTTCAGATTGGTAACGGACAGTGGCTTTTTTACTTTGCGTCTATGTAGAGTCAGAAAAATGGATTAGGGTTTCGAGATAAGGGGCTTTGATTGTGCGTGTCAGTGACGTTGTTGGCAGTAGAAAACCCCTATTCGGGGTCCCCGTACTATTTGCTGGTAGAACTTTGCTCATAGTCAGTGTAGGTAATACAATACTGGAAGTCTGGAAGAGAATTCATGTTATACTCATGTATCAACTATTCAGAACTACCTACAAACTAGCTAACCACCTTTAGTACGAACCTAACTATAGATGTAACTCGTTTGAGTTATTAGGTGATAATGAATGTTATATAGTATCACGGTCAATTATGGCTGATTAGAGAAACGTATAATAACAGAATATGGTATATGATACGGCTTGTGATGATGTTGTAATCTTGCCTAGTCTGTAATTGTAATTTCCATCGCATCGTAGGTCATGTAAATAGAATTGCACAGTCCATGCCTTGCCATCTACAGCCATCATTTTGTGAGTATCAAATCAGTCGGCTGCTAGGATTTGTCCTACCATTTTGTAGACGAAAGCAATGAAACGTAAGAAAAGATAAAGCAAGTGTAATTTTTCAAGGCTTGTTTTGACTTATATATCTCATAAAAAGAGTGAGTTGAGGTCTCAGGAATCAAGCCGATAGCAAACCCACAAGGGAGAGAGAGAGAGACACTGATACTGGATACTGTAACCCTGCTTCATGAAATTTTTTCCCTTTATTCTCCATCCGTTTCTTCTTTGTCCTCAAGCGGAAGGCGGAAATGCCGGGTCAACGCTATACACACATACTAATATAAATTATATATATTGTTATTTTTAAGTGAGAGCTCTTCTGACTCTTCATCACATCGCGTTAAGTATGCTAGATTCTCTTACCAGTTCGATTCATTGACGTATTCCTGCTGTTATCACCTAGAACAAGTGGCGACAATTTCTCTTGTTTCATACCCTCTGCTTTGTTACCTAATTTACTCCTTATGCAATCCATACATAGATCTTTTTTCAATTTTATCCTCATTACCGTTATTGAGAATATCTCTGTACCATATCATTGTTAGGTAGCTTCTGACTTCTGGCATATGCTAATTTTAAAGGTCGGGTTGCCTTCAAAGCAAAAAGGTCTGAGTATAAGTTTGCTTCCCTCGTAATACGCACAAAAATTAACCGCTCACTCCGTTGACTCGGTACGTCAATAAGTTGTGGTCTGCGTCCAATGAAAGGTCTTTAAAAGGTTTACACTATCGCCTAAAATATAAACAAGCTGTAACATAATGAACAAGAATAAATTATGCATTCCCAGTGAAGTAAAAGCTTTCAATTCTGTTAAATATTTTAGACGGAATTGGAGCTGGAGGATTGTTCCTGTCCGATGGAGGGAACGATAGTATGTCTAACGATGGCTCTCAGATGCTCGCCCGACTTGCTGAAACTTCCGTCTCGGGTGCCATGTTTGAAAGGTAAAATTATTTCTAGCATCCGCATCTTGTTTTTCTTTTAGTTCAACCCATATACATACATACATACCAGTAGCTATGGGTTGGGGTCGTACCTTTTTTTTTAATTTTATTTTTGCTCTTATCTGGAAACAGCTAGGTCCAAAACTGTAATTGTGCTCACATCATAATTATAGCATAATTTTATACAGTCCAGTTTCCGATCCAATCTTAGCAGAAATCGGGGAGGTTGTATATTTAATGACATCATATCTGGAGGTGTGATTTAGAAGATGGTGGCATGCTGCCGTGTGACTTAAGGTGTATTATTAAATGTGTTATATATATATATCTATGTATAGGTTGTATGTTGGCATTAGGTCCATTGGGATTTGAGTTGATTAGAGGGACTGGTTGTGGACATTCCAATATATTATTAGAGAATTTTGTAGGATTTGAGGGAATTAGGTGTGCGAGGGCCATATATGGTTAAAAAAATATGAGCGTGGCCGTGTGTTGTTGAATTGAATTGATGTTGGTATGCCATTGCGTCGACTGGGGATGGAAGCGCAGTTTCTTGTGCATAATATTTTATATGGTCATGCTCTTCTACGGAACGGAGACTGTGTGTTGCTGTATTGAGGAAGGAAAGGCGTGGTACCTCCGTGTGTGTGTAGTAAAGATTGTACTGGTATGAGCAGAGAGAAGTGAAGTGACTTGACTTGAGCTGGGGTTGGAAAGGCAGTCTCGAGTATTGTAGTAGTAAGAGTAAGACTACAAGCACTCTGTTAGTCGCTCGTAGTAAACAAGTAGTATTATTCGAGTTTATGAATGAAATGAAAGGAGCAAAGAACTTTCACGAGTCTCATGCAATGCAGTGATAAGCTCATGGGTCCGTGCCGCCGCTTTTCTCATGCAAGCTATTATTTTTACCGGCTTTATGAAGTTAGTAAGTAAAGTAATTGATAAAGAGCGAGAAGTGAACAAGAAAAAAAGCAATCGGACAGTTTAGTCAAGGAAAGTATTGGGGTACATAAATACCGGATTATGTAGTAGGAGGTATATGGACCCATTTTACCCATATAGGTAGGCACAGACGCCTATGGTCGTATTCTACACATGCTCAAGAACTATAACAAGCTCTCCTGCTTTTCCCTACTTACTTTTCGGCGGACGGTTGATATAATTTTACGGAGAGTGCTAGTTTTGATGATGAAGACGGCGTTGTGTTGGATTTGAAATCATTTATTCTCTTTTACACAGCATTTTTTTTATAGCTTTTAATTTTTTTTTAATACTTTGACTCCCTCGTGGAGCGAGGCGGACGATGAGTGAGGGAAGAAAGCATTTTGGCTATTCCCGATAAGATTGGATTAGTCATGGTTTGGGAAAAGTGGAGGTGCTACCTACACTGCACACACTGACTTCGTAAAGTAATACAAGTCGGGAGCTGGCTTATGCTGTATTGGTCTTCGTCTTCTCCACGTCATGGGCACGTTCCATAAAAAGTAACTTTCAGTTTCCGAATTAGCTGATGGTCTCGTTACCATATCTGGGGCTAAATATTTGGGAAGCTAAATCGTGCTCATGTCTTCTCAGGAGTATGCTCGGTAGTATCTCAAATCGGCAATAGTTCTAATACTTAGTAAGAAGGAGGATGGAGTTAGTTTCTCATTTTTGTTTGATGGTTTGTTTAGTTTTAGTTCTTGACAATATTTTGTGTATTATTTTTATAATATTGTGATTTTTATATAACTAATTCAAATATCAGTTTAGACAAATTGATTTTAACAGTAGTGTTGTAGTTGTTGACTAGGAGGGCGAAACACATCCGTTTGTTTCTCAAAAACTTATTGTGATCTTAGTGAGTTGCTACTTTCGGAATTTTATGATCTGGATAGATTTGGTGATTTTTTCGTTGGTCCGGCATGTGAATCCGAGTTTTTCTTTTTGGTGTTACACCTTTTTTGAAACCTTTTGGTGTTATTGCGGTCAGATATGCAAATTTTCAAATTATGCATATCAAATACTTCACCCTCAAGAAATCATATTTCGATCATCAGACTTGCTGGAATAGTAAAGTACCTATGGCAATTGTTTCGTACTAGGCCAGTTCTTGTTCGTGCCATAAATGTCCAAGCTCTCTGGATCAACCAGGAACGGACCAAAAATAGTATCAGGTTGGACTATTACGACTAGTTTTCGGCATTCATTAAGGTTGTATTCAGTAATGAGGTGAGCTGATTTTCACTTCACGTAGGTTTAGGATAGTCCCTCATTGTCATTGGGTTTAGTTATCTGGTATTTAGTTACATACCTAATCATTTTTACATGGTTATTTGGTAGTTCATGGTGTGCCGCTTTAGTTTTTCTTCGGAATCGGCCTTAGGTATGTCCAAAAACGTTGTTTTATAGATTTTGTTTTCGTTTTGATCATGCTAAATCAGAAATTTCGTATGTTTGAACGCAGTCTGTTGAAATTCAAATACGTACGTGCTTAAAATCGGCGTTCCACGCATAAGGAAGAAAGTGAAGAAACTATTCGATTCGATATCATTCAGAAGAGATTCTTCATTCGATTGTTCAGTATATATATGTAAGCACAATGCGATTTGTAATTTTGTTGTTACTTGGGTATGCAATGGTTTATCATGTAAGCGTTAACCAGTGAAAGCATATTGCTGTAATTTAAATTCTAATTAAAAAGGAATTCTCTTTAACCCGAACCAATTGCAGCTGAGCAACAGTCGACTTACTAGAATAATTCTCCGTTGATTGTGACGTGGAAGTAAAAAGTTAAATAGGTACCTGCTTATGTGGACAGGTAAAAATCATAAGTGAGAGTAAATAATATCAAATAAAAAGACGATGTAACTGCCTAACTGCTTCGTAACTGTATTCATCTGCGAGCTACATCAGGCTCTGAGTATTGTGATGAAGCGTTTACATGTGTTTAGTTGGACTGTGTACTCGTGTGCTCTGTTGGGTGTTATGGGTCGTACGCGAGTGGATGAGAAGTGTAATGCATCTAGCATTTGGAAGGACCAAAAACAGATACAATAGAGCACACAATGGGCTTTACGTACAGGATCCAGATGTTTTGGAGGGATCGCTTCAGTTAGACTTTTTGTTAAACCACCGCACCGTGCGTACAGATGCCCATTTTCAGGGAGAGAAAAACAGTTCCCAATATCAGCATAACATATGTGCAGGGGTATTTTCCTACTCGTGTATTTAACACGATACCTTGGGTTGGGTTGGATGGGGTTGGGATCCGTTTTGGAGATGAGTGCAGACTGACTGTGTGGAGTGCAGGGGAATCTAGTGGAAACAGTTGATTCGTATGGGAGAAGGACCGAATTTAGGATCTTCTGCATTGTAAAGAAGATACGATGAGCCAAGACTCTGTTGATTCTGTTGGTTGGAAATCTATTGATGTGGCATACAAGAAATGGGAGAGGGTCGAGAGGGCAAGTCAGAGTCGCGACCTAAACAGGAGCAGGTGTGAAACGAGAATCTCAACGTATGGTTGGCGTGGGCTAGCGCTAGAGTAGATGAAATGATTAAATTAAAACAAATTGCATTAATACAGCTAGTGTTTACCGTAGAGTAGTATGTAATATCTGCAGTATGCCCTCCCCTAGTTGTATACCCTCCCTTGTCAGTGAGCCCCTAACTACAGTCAAGCTTTGAGCTTGCCCCGCATACCTCCTGTGGTACTCTTCCCCAAGTGTGGGCATGCTACCGAAAAATATTATTTAAAGATAAAGCTACCGATTGGGAAGTCAGTGCAAACTGATGCAGAATGAATGATTAGCACTCAGTTGTATGTGAGAATACAGAATATTAGAAGAATAGATACAATTAAAGCAAATTGAAAACGGAAGCGTCTAACAGCCATAAAAATCTTCTGAGCAAACTTACTAAATGTAATATTTTTTCCTTTGATCATCAGGGCTCCTTATTCTGAACAATATTTTCACTTACTGGACCCTCCCCTATTAGCATATCCCCTGTACTAGTATGAGCAACTTGAGCCTCACTGCGCTCATGTACCCTGGTTTACTACTACCGACTTTACGGTGTATTCGTACTGGAGTGAGACGCAGAAAGAGCCCCCCATTGCAAAGTGAGTGTACGGCAACGAAAAAACCAAAAGTTGTCTGTACGTAGGTATGTAGGATGTCTAATAAGGAGCATTTTGTATGCAGGATTGCATGAATTCAGACGGCTGCAGGTTGAGAAGACGGTCAACACTGTAATCTTTGAAAGCATTGAGAATGGATCCAATAGTAATGTTTGACGATGATAAAGGGAAGGAATGTTGCGTTTCAAAGGAGCATTTGTTCCTTGAAGGAGGAAAAGAATGCTTGAGTTTGGTGTAAGTTCAAGATGCCGATCTTGTGGTTGCCGCCCACGTCCAGTCTTGGAATGCAGTTTTGGCTGTTGTTGATTTTCAAGGACTGTGTGAGTTGGTCCCTTCACATTTTTGCCTTCTGGGCTAGGTCCATGTTTTACCTATTTAATTATATTTAATGGTGAACCTGTAGGCACTGCACAGGTGCCTGATTTTTGATTTTTTATACATATTGCAACCCCTCTTCAATTCAAACTAAAAAAAAATCTAGCACCAAAGTTTTCTTCAGGTTCTAACCTTCACTCTTTATTAGTTCAGCTGTCATTTTAAACATTTTGTGAGCCTGTACGAAGGTACTTTTGCATTTAAGTACTGGCTTGCACACTGTTTTGATGGTCTGACATTTGAATTTCTTTGAGTTTATAGGTTTTTTAAAAAAAAATTTGATTAAATTGGAAATTATGTACGATATGAAATGTCCAAAAGTTTACATTTTCGACTCTAGAGTAGTTATAGAAGGGTAGCTTACAATCGAATTCATGGGACAAGAAGATCATGAGGCTATAATTTTATTGCAAGATTTAAAGTAGGTAAATTTAAATGGTCGATAGTAATTATGCTGACGGTTTCCACACGATGCTCAAACAATACAAACCTCAAGCCGGTTACTGTAGGCTGTTCAAAAGTATGGCCATTGGTTTAGTTTGAGGAGGCTCACTATTCTTTATGGGAAGCAGTTGTGCGTTGTCTTTCACTTCACAATTTCCAAGTCCCTATATAATTGCATAATACAACGACGAGTACGAAGTCACAAATGAAACAAGAGGGATGAACACTTATTTCCGCGTTTGAGGGTTCCGTAAAAGAGTCTTTTATTTGAAAGGAAATCGTCTTCCTCTTATGTTTTTCTAGATGAGGCAAAAAATACACCGGGAATGAGCATCTGCGGTTTGAGAAGACTGGGGACAAAGAGTTACGAGTCATACAAGGGAAAAAAATGAGCTAACTCACATATTCATTGCTCAGCACATTGCTTTCCTCGCACTAGTTGAGATGAAGAGCATATGAGTCACAGTCACAGAGACTTCTTGGTGTGTAATATAAGTTTTTTAATCGTTCCCGTTTCGGTTTTTTGTGGACACGGATGAGGATGAGGATGTAATTGAGAAATAGTGTAATTTATTATGAAATCAATAAACCTTACGTTCTTCACGCAGTATACATCTAAAATGTATAATTGCATACGTGTGCTTAATATGCATTGCCACGTTGGAGTACATAATGACGGCTGGTATGGAAACTCTTGATTAACATTGTGGTAAAGTATTACAGTGAAGCCCCTCTATAGTGGCTCGTCAAAAGGGATCTACAATTTGTGCCACTATAGGGAGGGTGCCACTATACCGCTGTAGTGGTTTCTTGTCACTTTAAAGTTACCGTAGTTTCTAATATGTAATAACCGTAAATTAGGACTTTAATTTAGCACAAAAGGGGTTTATGTTATATCTTTTACGAGTATGCAAGTTCTACCTATCTATGTCATTTATTAGTTTGAATAAACTTTTAATTAAATTTAAATTCACTATTTTTATTCGTTGTGTTTAAATCGTTGTAGGTGTGGGCTTCAGTTCTTAGTCCTTTGGCTATATTTTTTATATTGCTGGTTAATGAACTGTGGACAGAGTTTTATTACTATTAGTAGGAGTAGTACTTGTAGTACAATTTTAGTCTAGCTCAGTAATTTACATTTGTTGTTTAAAGCTGCTAAAATTCCGTGTTACCAACAAAGTAGTTAATTTTGCAATGTCAAAGTGAAAACTCATGTAGACTGGAGTCAACTGTTCCATAGTAAAACATCAGAGGTTTCCCGGGGCAAAAATTCTGACCACTATGCTATGGTGATGGTGCTCTTTCAGGGAGGTGTGACTATAGGGGGGTTTTTACTGTACATTGTACGGTAACTCATCTTCCAAAGTCGTGCGGATGAACTGTAATGAAATCGGATTTGTGCGTGATAAATTGAATAATAACATAATTTGCATTCATTTCTATGAACTCATTTCTACGTAAGATTTTCCGGAGTATATCTGAATAGTGGATCTATAGGATGATTTCCAGCATTTTGATTAACTTTCGAGTCCCTCTACGTTTTCAATTAAATGCGGCTTTATTTGTGATTTATCACACGGATAGGTTTTTTAAAGGCAGAAATTACGAATTACATGCGATTGTGACACAATCTAACTGTGCGATCGCCGGAAGCATTTTGCAGTTTGTATCGTCCGTGGCTCTTTTTGTGGAGATGAAGTCCTAGTAGTCGTATATTGGCATTGCATTAAATTGCGTTTTATTGACGTGTCCAGAACCAGATCCAGATTTCAGCAGAGGTTCTCCGTATCATATGAGGCAACCCGTGCGTTACTTTTACTTCTGCAAGCTGATCGATCATGTTTACTGTGGCTTCCGCTGCTGGCGACGGCCTATAGAACCCAAGTGAGAATACAAATTGGGCTATTTTTTCAGTACCTGTCTTCAGTATCTTCATTTTAAATTAAATTTCGTCTATTAAGAAGCGAATTGAGCCATATCCTGTGATTTTGTATTGGGGATAGCTCAATTTGCTTCTTTTTCGACGATTCATACCCACGAAAGCGTAGTATTTTCACTCAAATCGTTTTTGTCGTCTCTGTATTGACCATGATTTTCGGGCAAAAGGCCTGTGTTAGATTATTGAACGGTAAAACTACAAAATAAATGCGAGTCGTTACTACTACAGCTGCGGTACAAGTGTACCTAATGTATGCATAACAAGGGTGAAAACTAGGAACTAGGCTGCACGAAAATCATTGACCAATGCATTCATTGTTACCACTGCCTTAGCTCTGCCCGTAAACTCATGTCATTAACCAATTCATCTGCTGTTGCTATTGCTTTTTGGGACTATAATATTGGTTTATTATTAAGGTCTGTAAAAGCAGTTATTAGATAGTGTTAAACTCGGATTAAATATCTATGTTGTGTAAGCATTCTTTGTCGGTGCTTTGGTTGATACCTCAGAACTCATCGTATAAGGTCGTGAGGTAATTCGCAGTCATGTGAAAGTTAAATAATTCTGTTACAGCGAGTAATATGTTCCTGAAATAGGTACTTATTCAATTTTGAGGAATCATGTAGACCATGCCACGCGAATTCGAATTCCTTTTAAAATGCATGGGCATGTAATTATCAAATATAAAAGGAGTAGAAGACGTTGGCTTTTATTAGTTTTTCTAAGAGATTCTTTTTGCGTGTGTAAGCCGTAAATGGGCCGAGCTTGAATTGATATTAGATGTTGACTTGTTGGGTCGCTATTCAGATTTGGAGGGAAAAATTCTGATTGATAGTTAATATGAGCACACGAGGTGTACAGTATATGAAGGTACTTAGCTGTAGCTGTTCGTTTCGCGTTAGTAGTGTAGCTCTCTCTCTCTCTTGCCATCAGTGATTTTCGAGGACGTTGTGTGAGTGGATTTGGCCTTGGTAGTAAACCTGTCGCATTGTACGTATCAATACAAATCGTGTATGCGTAATGTGGAATTCTCATTGACGACTCACTCGTTGGAGACTTAAGTACTGTAGTGTTGATAGTACGATAGGCGATAGGTATTTTATATAGATAAATATATTCTATTCTATTAGAAATATATATATATATATATATTCACGGAGGATTCTATGAACACTGAATAAATACATAGTTACGGCGCAGTTGTGCACATTCCCTGACCTACCTACTCTGTGCGAAATTGAGTTATCGGCCCGAGCAAATTATCTGTCTCCCAACTTTTCTACAACTATGACTACGACTATTCATACACAAAACTATTTATTGATACAGCATTTTTAGTGGTTAGCTTGTGTATTGTATCGCATCGAACCCCATGCATATACGAAAGTGTATTCCCCACATCACCTCCGGTTTTTTTTTCTTCTGCAGCTTTAACTTGTAAATATTTGATCAGTCATACATGATGCGCATACATAAAATATTTGAGTTTGAGGAGGAAGTAAGTTGTAAGTTCGTCGAGGCTCGTAGTTATTCATATCCTGTTTATGTAGGTACATTATAAAGCATTAGAGATCAAAATTACTTACCTACATCCCTTTACTACACTCCAAGCCATGTCGATATAGTATCTGGGCGAAGTGGTGAGTGTGTCTTAAGAATCCTCAGTAGTCCATAATTAGTTAATAATGGTGACGTTTCGTATTCACAATTGAGTGTGATTCAGATAAGGTGATAAGATCGGTGAGAGACGAATATGTTTTAGAGTTCCTTTGTGGTAATTTAAAGTACTAGTTCCAGGAGAGAAAAATGTGTGCAGAAACAGTTTATGCGTCTGGTCTTGGGCTAGCTAGTGGGATTGGTACTATATATAATATGAGCAAGTTGAAGTTTAAATGAATTGAACAGACGCTTTAAGGCAAATACAGACTTTAATGGCGTCTGGTCTGTTTGTATGGAAAATATTACTGCACAAGATTTACTGAAAATGGAGGTTAGTTGAAGTAGGTAGGTACATACGGTGTCATATGTGGTGGTAAGTTAATAATACATGGCAGTCAGTACGTAGGTATGTTTCGTCGTGGAACTCATGTTCAGATTTTGTTTTTGTCAATGTGTATGTTATGTAACGCCGGCTTGAGGAGCCTATATGTTTGTGTGTGTGTAGTAGTAGTAGTACTATGTAGTAATTCATATTGATTCTGGAGAGTGGTTGGGTTGGGGACAAGAAAGAAGAAGAAGGCAGGAAATGTAGAATGACAACGTTAGGACCAGTGACAGGAGAGTAGTGCATGTTGTAAGCCTGCGACGCGATGCTAATTTTAGGTGCCTATACGGGTGGAATCTCGTCATGACGAGAGTTGGAGGTTGATTGTCCTACGACGAGTAGAACCCAGACGAATGAGAGCAAGAATCTAACTTTAGAATTCCCTAAATTAGCTAGCCAATGACATGCTGATGGAATGTCTGACTTAATTTTGGTGGTTTCAGTGTATTCCTTCTTCACTATTGGCTCGAATCAGGCGTTGAGCCGGCCATTGCAGAAAGGGAAAAATAAGAAGCCTCCGTTGCATCATTACATCGTTTGGTTTGAAAATTCTCTTTCTCTTTCGGGACGCGAACAACTCTTTCTTCATGTTTCATTAATTTCCTGTATGCCTATTTAAAAAGGACATGTTGCCAGAGTACCATCTCACAGACACAATTACGGCAGATGTTGAACTACCCATTTGTATTTAGGGCTAATTAAGACCCGATCAATGGGATATTTACCATTTACCCCAGGCCTGGGTTGTTCCGTCTAAAATTGAATTGTTTCAATTATGTTTGAAGCTCCTGAAGATTCTGTTTTAAAAAATTTCCTCTCTTCTACAAATCTTTAATTGAGTGGATCATAGTAGCCCACAGTAGTCATGCTATGAGGTGAAAGTATTTACTAATAAGGTCTACCATTCAAGGGTATGTCAGTGCATGCATTTGAACATATACATACTAGAATTGCTCACCATCTTGTTTTCAACATTAAGTTTTAAAAAATTTGATTCAACTTCCTTCGAAATTTGTCCGACTGACAAACTAGAGGGCCTGCTCACTGTTAGTCCATGTAGTTGTACGAGTGTTAGAAGAAGGCTTGGCTCCGTTGCGTTGTCATTTGGTTGCTACTGAGGGACTTGACAAAATGTGATAAATTTAAGTTGGGATGGTACATCATGTAATAAACTTGATAGAGCTCAAAATGTTCATGTTACGCTAAGGTTTAGATAGGACTAGATTAGATCAGATAGTGTTAAACTCGTTCGATGATAAAATCTGAACAATTAAATACGAAGATGTGATTTGGTTTAATTTTTTAGGAAGGCAGCAGCTCGGGGTGTCTTGGAAGCCTTTCGACAATCATATTATGCGGATGAAGACGTCGGGGGTGTCATTGCCGTCATTGAGAAATTAGTTGACGATGTTGGTAAGTTGTTTATATGTTTTATCTTTTTATCTTTCTGTACGCTTAGATGAATTTATGTTAAGATATCGCAAAAATCCTTTATTGCGTATTAAATTATGCTACCCAATCTTGAGTGTTAAGCCGCATACGTAGTCCTTATGCATATTTCGACACAAGACATTTTAAGTAAATCGCATTCATTATTTCTTAAATTTTGCATTAAATTATCCATATTTCATGCCACATTTTAAGAATAAAAGTGAAAGAGAGGGACGGTAACGGGAAGTACAGTACGAATTTTATACAAAATGGTAATCTTGGAAAGTTGCAAGTAATAAGAAATCAATTAGAAGAAAGTAACTTCGTATGATCTCTGCTCGCTGGCGTCGACGATTCTGCTGCTGTTGCCCTTCATTCCATTCTATCCATACTGTTAATTTGACTTGGAGTAGAAGCTTAATAGAATATCAAGATGTTGATGGGTCGTTGATAGAGAGAAGAGCTGCAGAATCCAGGGAAGGGTGTAACGCAACAAATGGTATTCTTATTGATAAGTAGTGGAAATTCGGTATTAGTGCATAGTGGCAGGGAATGAGCAAATGAGATTAACATTTGAAATTTGACCATTACTGTGTGGGGCAGCTGTGGATCTTTACTGGTACTGCTTTCAGCTTTACAGCATCCAGACCGTCTCATGCAGTGTATGCATATATCTACTTGTCGTGCATGTAAAAGGGATGTGCTGGGTTTTGGATTGAAACTCATGAGACAGATGATGCTTCAGACACACGTGCCATGTCATTCTCTACTGGTGCTGGGTGATGGTGACAATCCCCAGTTGTTCATTCGTTAAAAAAAACTAACTTTTCTCATGCATGCCTTTGGAACTCTCAAGTCTTGAAACTAGGGTTGCTTTTTCTTCTGCATGACTGTATGAGATACCCACCCTTGCATCTTTGAACATTTTGAAAGTACATAACATTAGCGTTCCGTTTGTAACCCATTTTGCTCGTCTATTTTCGAGTCGGATTTCCAAAGAACTTTTCAATCAACTAGAAAAGAAAAGTGGGAAAACAGGAAAAATAACTAGTTACATTCCAACCATTTAAATGAAATTTATTAAACCATTTATCTTACCTGTTTAGAGACTTTTTACAATTATGTAGGTTTCCAATATCGTATGTAACGTATGCAGTGTAGAAGAGAGAGAAGGAGAGAAACGTTTTCATACTTTGTCAACATTTGACCGATTAATGACATTAACCCACCGTTTGTTAACTGAAAAGTATCCGTAATGAGGGCTGAAACGGACGGGACTTTAAAAAAAAAGATTCGAGAGTAGTTCACTTGGATTCTATGACTATACATTTAATTTTCCGGAGCTGGTTTTAGATCATTTCTTTAATGCTTTTTTATTAAATTATTCATCGGCGATCCACTACGCTTCAAAAATATTTGCCTACTACTACTATAGTATCTACATATCTATTTTTCGTATTGCTCAAGGCTTCGAAAGCAATGGAAAACAAGCAAATTGTGGTATAGTTAATTCTTACTAGCACCTTCATCAGGTTTCCAATAATAATTAGAAGTGAGTTAGATATAATATTGTTGGGTTTTTAATTTTGGGCGGGAAGCAGAATAACGTTATTTTATGTTTGGCGATGTTCGCATTAATAGTGGTTTTAAAGAATGTTTATTGTTATACGTGTGTGTGTGTGTACACCGTCATGTGTACGAGACCGTCCATTATTGCTTTTGGCGTGTAGTCCTTGTCCATAGCGATCAAAATTATCGAATAGCGAGTGTGAATAAAAAGTTGATGAATCTCGGGGGCGGTCCTACATAGCTAATAAGTTAAAATGTTAAAAGTTGATCCTCAGAATTATATTATGACAGGAGTTAGTCTTGAAGATGTGCTTTGTTTCTATGCTGCTAAATATGCATTAGATTATGTAGCAAATATAGCATTTAGTTGAAAGATAAAGAATGACAACGCTAAGCATGACACTCACTCACTACCGTCATCATCATTATCATCGTAAGTTGTGGCTCCCTGTTCGACGGAACTGAGCTCTACGTTTCTGGTGTTGATTGACACTCTTGGGTCCATTTCCTGTGGAAGCACATCCACACTGACACTCTCTCCGCCACACAGATCCAGAGGAGCATTTTCTTTTCCATGGGTTTGCTGGTGCCAAATTTTAATGACAACGTTATCTTTTGATCATCTTTTTTCTCTGTTTTGACGACGGCGTTGTTTTTACTATGGCTATACGTAGGACTGACTTTGACTGCTCCACCTTGTTGATTCTTTTCTCTTATTGGCTTAGTGTGTTTTGGTTAAGAAAATACTATAGTCTCAGACCAAAAGCAATATCATTATCAAAAAATGTTTAGCTGATTATGGGGTTTCAATTCGGTCATTACGGGTTTAGTTGTAGTGATGAAGATGAACATGTCAACGTTGTCTCGGTCTAATCTCTCTTGACGCTCTTTTTCCTTTCTCTCTTCCCTGATGAGCATATTTTTAATATTTGGTGCCTAAATTTTTTGACAGCTAACCGACTATTTATATCTATGTAGCAATTTGTTAAGGACTTTCTTTTACTTTTTTGAGTAGTCTGCTCCGAATTAGTCGTTCCTATTCGACATTTGCCATTCCTTATTTTAATTTTTTTTTAAGTTCATGTGACTATACTTTTAGAAACTTTACAACTATTATCAGGCAAAATGGCTGCTGGTCTTTTTGGTCTTGATTGATATTTAAAAGATCACGTGCGCTTGTGTTGTTAAAGTACGCTCTGTCCGTCTTTACGGTTTAAGAATGAGGAGGTAGACAAGCATCCTTGGGATTTATTTGTTCAACCAACTGTATTATTATGCTGTAGCTCTGCTATATTAGACGTAGGAGCCATAGCTGGTATTCGTAATTTTAAAGGGACCTACGCATACCTATACATACCTATGTTATGTCCTTGCGTAGTGTGGGAGCATGCCGTGCGGCACGACAGGAAGCGTTTTCGACCTGACCGGAAATGAAAGCGATCCAATGTACCAGTCTTCGTCAGTTCAGTACAAGCAGATGTGTAGGATCATTACCATCCAAAAACAGTATAGTGCTCTGCTGTTGTCTGTCTGCCACTTGGTTCATTTATGGAGCTTCGGGCAAGGGATGGCATGGCTCGTACCATTCGTTCGGTTCGGTTTCTCCCTTGTTAGAGCGTATTCTTAAGAAAATGCATCATTGATAGGTGTGTACATATTTTAAAGTACATAGTAGTAATGTGAGCCATTTTAGGCTTCCACGTATTAGAATTGCGACGGGAGTGTGCCAGAAAACACCTGCAATTAGGTACCCTTGGTAAAAAAGTATTTCCTTACTTACACCATGTGTAGGTATTGTCCACCACGGCTGCTACTGCTTCAGCTGAACTCAGGAATAGCTGAGGAGAGGACACAAGTACAAATAATCAACCTCATGCTAGCATGTTTCAGTTTACAAAATTTATGTACTTTCCTATGGTGCACTTGGATCCTGAAAATATATGTATCTCGCAGTCGGGACCCACCTAATTAGTTTTTATAATAACGGTAACACTGGTCGTAGGTACCAAATTATTTTAGGATGACTTGTTTTATAATTAACATGGTTAATGTATAAGTCCGTGCATAGGTAACCTGCTATACCTACGATACTAGTAAACGTTATTTTATGTAGGTAGTGAATGTGTGTACAGTAGAGGTATAATTATTAGTTGAAATTCAAAAATTCTCTGGTAGTCAGCCCCCTGATGTTGCAGCGTTGTGTGAAATTTGTAATTTAGTCTGGATCTGATTAGTTAGTTGTGTTGCTCAAGGTGTTGCAGATTTAGCTTGTATCTCTAATTTAACTTGTAACATCCATCCCTTGTGTTGTTTCTACTGTAGTATATTACAGTTGTGTGAAGTGTGCTTCCAAGTTATTTTAGATCTTATTTTAAATAGGATCTGATCTTATTTTTAACTTGCATGATAAATGGGAATAGTGTTAGTTACCAGTTAGTGTTACTAGTTGTTTTTTTTTGTGTGTGACACTGTCTCTTTGAAATCCTTGTAAACATGCTAATGATCATTTGATGTGTGATGAATCAAGGAGGACTGGGAGTTTGTTAATAATTATTTCTTATACCCTTGTGTTAATTGGTTCTTCTGTGACAGACTTCTCGACAGCGCACAATTGATACGATAATATTTTATTCAAAAAAGAAAACGGGAACGAAAACGTCTGAATTCTGATGTATAACAATCACCAGAAGATTCCTAAAGATTTTAGCATGCAGACACAGGGACTATTCCTGACTGTGTAGGTGTTTTGGTATGTCGTCGTAAGTTATTGTAAAAAATGGGAATTAGCTCTCAAGTTACGAGTATAAGAAGAGCACGTCACAAGTTTAGAGGGACTCAAGAAAGGGGGTAGAAAAAATTGTATTGCTTTACTATGCTTTCAAAAATATCGAATCAAGACTACAAGGAAATAAAGCTACAGTTTGGCCTTAGGTTAAAAAGTGTGCTGGTCTTGAGTTTTGGTGTTTTGTTGGTATGTTGATCTGGATGTCTGAATGGAATGGTTGCTGGTTACAGCTGGAAAAAATATGTTGAGAAAAAGTGAAAATATTTAAAATGTCCCATCAGATATAGTTGGTGTTTTTAGTGTACGTTTGGTTTGGTTTGAAATGGGAATCAACTCTAAGTGGCAAAATAGTTAGAAGAAATTTATTAAAGCTTTTGTACATTAATGTGCTGACATAAATCGCACTCATTTGTGCGTGTGTATAGGGTAGCCGTGGCTATATGGATCTGGATTTGTGGAAGTCTTCTGTTTTACAGGAGAGGCTCCCTTGCATGATTTTTAAGCTGAATGCATAATACATAACATAAGGAAGGAAGGGATTAAGTTTTTTTTCCTTTTCAACAACCAACAACAGTGAAGAGTATGTGAAATGAAGGGCCAGGTCCGGAGCCGGAGTATTAGAGATAGGACGGCGAATGATTATGAGTAAAATTGAGGCTTAAGGGAAGTAAAAAAAAAAGTGAAATGAATCGATGTTGGAAGAAATGTTAGTGGAGTCGGGTGGAAGCGGGAGGAATGTTGTACTGTAGTCTGTTGTAGACTGGCACTGGCACTGGCTGAGTCTGGTACGGAGGAACTGCATAGTAGCTACATACCTAACTCGTAGGAACGAGTGGAATGGAGTTTTTAGTCTTACGTCTGCCTGGTTTGGCTTTGACTCACTCACACACACACACACACACACACACGGAGTACTACAGAGCAGAGTGCAGGGTGGATGATAGAATATATAATACCTACATTGGATTGAAGTAGGAGAGCATATTACAGTTTACTATAGTATTGCATAGCATCATTGCGATGATTTGGGGATAGGAAGAAATTTAGAAATGGTAGTATGTATGCAGACTAGGTATGTGTTTTCCTTTAGTTTTGCTCGTTTCTTCACTTTGTAGGGAATGGATCAAGTATGTAGGTATGCAGTTGTTATGGGATGTGATGGTAAACTGAAAATGTTGAAAAGGAGAGTGAGAAAGAGAACAGTTTGGAATTGTGGAAGAATCGGTGCGTCTGTAAAGTAGAAACTGGGCATTTCGGTACGGCGTAGTATTCGCAAAAGTGGGAGTGGTCTCAGCTACAACCGATCTCCAGACCGAATCGTAGTAAAAGAATGGAATGGGGGTTGCCGGATTCCGGGATCTGCACTGCTCCGAATTTCAGTAGCTTGAGTTGCTCCATGTCGTTATCTTCTCGTTCTGTCTTGTTCTCTTTCTCTCTCTCCTCTCTATGTTCTCTCTCTCTCTCTCTTACTTTTCCTCTCTCTCTCTCTCTCTCTCTCTCTCTCTCTCTCTCTCTCACACTCTCACCAGGAAAAATAAGTTGAGTTGAAAACTTGAAGTTGATCCCAGTTGTTCTGCTAGTGCCTAGTCAAAATGGAAGTGTCATTCACGGCTACCTTTGCCTGTGTTAAGTCCGTTTCCATTCTTCGTTGCCTGTCATGTTATTATTACAAGTGGCATTTACTATATAATTTGGAAAGATAGTAAGAGTGCTCTTTGCTTCCTTGTCCCACGCAACACAACATCGCATACTTTGGATTCTCGGGGTTTGGGATTCTGAGTCTCTCCCTCGCTCTCTCTTCTCTGGATGTGATCTGGTCAGATCGAAAGCTAGAAAGGACGGTGTCGGTGTAGTCGGAGGACAGTGGAGCATGGATAGAGGAAGACGACACGGTTGATTTTGGTTTTTGAAGACCTTGTTAGAACTATTGAGACTGAAGGAAAAAGAAGAAGAGAACAGAGAAATGGAGATTGTAGTGCGGACTCCGAAGGAAGGTTTTTTCATGATGGAGGCAACAAGGTTGATAGTATTTGTATACAGTGAAACTATTTGTGAATCTGAAAAGAGCCAAAGAGGGTTGATTTCCTTCGTTCCTTCGTTTGGTTCGTTCGTTCGTGGGCTTCGGGCTACGGCACTTGAGTATTGAGTCGAGAGTATACACACATCACATGAGTGTGAGTGTAGATTTTTGGAGTCTTGAGGAGAGTCAGTCAGGAAAGCACTGTGGAACAAGCGTTGCAAGTATCGATCATGCAGTGCTGCAGTTGCGCAGGAAGCCCCTTCATCCCTTCACTTCACTTTTACGGATGGAAGCATCTCGGCTCGGATCCAGCAGCAGCAGCAGCAAGAACTCTCTCACAAAATTACAACCAGAGCTAAACACCAACACACACAACGAACGTCTAGTGTATGGACAAAGTTGAGTAAGTGCATGAATTTCATAGTACGCTAGGGCCCTGCCTGCACAGTCAGTCTCCTTCAACTCTGCCTCTCCACTTCCTCCACTTTCATTTCCTGCATCGTCAATTTCGTCACTTTTACATACACAACAAGAACAACAATCTAACTAGGCATCTATCTATCTTTATATCTCCTCACATTTATATCTCTTGCATCAACTACTCAGTACGACTAGGAGCCGTACACACTTAAAAGTGTAAGCAAGTAAGTTATACCCTGCGTACTTACCTAGTTACTTATGTATGCGCTCTCCTCGTCCTCCTCATAAATGTTTTCAACATCCAACGAGAAAATAAATCGCATTTCATGTATCAAGTTTCTGTCCTCCGAGTAGGTATGTACGGTCCTTCTCTCTCTCTCGCTATCTCTCTCTCTCTTTGCTATCTCTCTCTCTCTCTCTCTCCCTCGCTGTATCTCGCTCCATTCAAAAGCTTTAAATATGTATGTATGAAGTACCGTGTAAGAGTATCATCCCATGGTCTGACCCTTACTTTTCATCAGATGTACATCCAATTCACTTTCTCTCAGGAACCATTCGTTCCTTCCATTAGAATCGGCATTTTTCAATGTTGGACGGCTCCTGAGTTGTTGCACTTGCACGTACTTGATCAGACAGATCACTTTAATAAAAAACAAATTTGTGGGCAGTATTTCTTTTGACTAGTGGTGTGTGTTTAAGCTATAGACTAGGAGTATATAAATTACATATGAAGTAAATGCCTATCATACGGACATACCTAAGTGGTTAAAGTGCCTAATTATGTACATGTGTATGTGCATAAGAGAAGCGTGCCAATGGAGGAAAGCAGGCCGGCATGTACGATTAATCGTATAATATGCCATCAAATGATCGCTATTATTACTACTACTGGATGTGCACTCTTTATAAAGGTGAAATTGTAAAAGAAGTAGGGAAAAAGCATTAAATCTGTGAATGGATTCTTGCTGTGCTGTGTATGGTTTATCTGATTTGGCTAGTTTGAATCGTTGAATTAGCCAAACCAAAGTTAAAACGAAACCCAAAGAGAGTGAGAGGGAAAGAGGGGTTGAGGAAAGCTGTTCTTTGGAAATATATATGAATACCCATGTGTACTTCGTGACTACACTGGAGGTAGGTTGGTGTGTAGGTACATGGAGGAATTAATGCATATGTTAAATTACCCTTAAGCACCATATAATTATTCTTGCATCTCCGATTAGTAGGAGATACAACTAAGTATTCGCTTTCAATTCGTAGCGTGGAGTTCATTTCATTTGCATGAATTGTTCGAGTCAAACGCATAAATGTGTTATGTTTATACGCAAAGGTACATAGATCTTGTTATATAATACTCATTCTTATTATGAAGTATTGTGAACGAAAACTAGTAGGAAAAGGTGGTGGGTACGAACTTGAATACCTTATGTAATTGTTCGTGTGTATAGGGGCAAGCAGTGTGTTCTAAGGTCACGCCATTCATAGTTTAGCTTTATAGGGTAGCAAACTGTAATGTAATAATAATATATGTAGGTAATAACTTCATACATGAAATTAGTGTATATTCAGGTGATTGTGTTGGGTTTGAGTGTGTGTTAGTAATGAAATTCGGAGTAGGTATGCTCATTGCTTCAAACCATTTAAATGCATGTTGGGCATTTATTTTCAGTCGATTTCACTCTTTTAGGTCCGTATCACCAAAACCTATGGTTGGTGTAAGTATGTGGGTAGGTGGTGGTTATATATTCCTATACTTTGACTGACTCCCTGGGCTACATTGAAAAGCAAAATATCAAAAAAGTTGGTGGACTCGTCATGTTTGTATTCGAAAACAAGTTAGTTTAATGTATACTGTGCGTGTTGTGTAGGGCTGCATTTAGTGTTAAGTGATAATAAAGATGTTTGATTTGAATTTTTCATAGTTCGTATGTACATGCGTGGTGTTATTTTGAGTACTTTGATACTGTAATTCAGTGTGCTGTACAGTATGTAAATAATAGTAAATCTCAAGCTGAAAAGCAGACGCACATAAAATCGTTAAACCTAACGAAACAGATAAAGCATGGATTTAGATTCATGGGGACATATTGTACGATATCATCGGTAGGGGTTAAATTTATATGTGTGCCTAGTACGAAGTCCTGTATACACCAGGTACATAGGTAGTTGTTACTTTAGTTACAGTGACAATACTTTCATTTTTACTTTCTTATATTTTTTTTCAGAGCAATCTGTCCGGACGGAAGTGATGGATCAGATGCCACAGATAGCTCTTTTCTGTCATGAAGAGAGTCCTCGACTGGACTATGTGGTGCCTAAGCACATTTTGCCTCACATCGTAAGGTTACTGACAGACCATTTTACTCAGGTACATTTATTTTTATCGTGCTTCTTACTAAAATTACTAACATGGTGGTGTGTGAGTTTTGTTGTGGTTGCTTTGTTAAATTTTCTTTCCTTCACGAACACATTTTATGGTGGAGGTACAGAGGTTTCTCTTAAAAGCAGGGTGATCACTGACGTCACTAGTGTGTTTTATAAAAGTGCAAAAAGAGTTCGCCCGAAAACTGATTCTTTGCAGATAAGATCTAACCAAGTTTGCAAATATAAAAAACCACGTAGGCACATTACATTCCGAAATTAAAAGATGAAGAAACAGGAAGATTAAAAAATTTGATAAATGTATATGCATGTTGTGTAGGTATATTACAGCCCAATAGCATTCAGCTAGTGTTGCTTTCTCTTGCTAGTTAGCTTTCTTCCATTACATATTGTAGATATATATGGTCTGCGGTCGTAATGGTTTAATGTATGATATAACTTCATTTTTTCTATAAGCCGTTGCCCTGAACGTCCAGAATTGTGTGTTATGCATTCGAATACGTCAGATGAATTAGTTGTGGCTTGGAGATCGGAGATCATGAGTTGTATTAAATATTATCAGCTGTAATGTGTCCTGCATTCAAAAGTTACTTTCCAAGTGTATTTATACTACTCTATACAAGCATTATGCATTCTCTCCAAACGCCCCAGCTTCGTAGTTAGGGCGGGTTTCTTTCCTGATTACCGGTGTTTTAATTGTTTTTCTTCCCCGAGGAAAGTAGTAATTGTATCTACGCAATGCAAAGCTATATTTTCCTGGCTAAGGACAGGTTTTTGTGTCAGCGAACTGACGCTGGCACTGGCTGTTGTACCTGAGTTGTGTAGTTGTTTTGGCAATCTGAAGCGAACTACCTATGCTAGATTGACAGGTAAAATATTTCAAAGGGCCAGAGCCAAACACTATAAGTGTACCTAGCAGTTCCATGATATGCATAGATAAATGGTAATTGTAGAAATATAATTATATACATATGTATAGTGAAATTGAACACCGGAAAAGGAACTCCTTTGCATTTTAATACACATGCAAACACACACACGTATAATTGGCAGTAAAGTGCTATGGAGTCAGTCCAGTAGAAGGAGTTGTGGCATACACGCTCTATCGTATACAAGTACCTATATATAGAACATTTCATCGAAATAAATTTGATGAAATTGACGATTAGCTCTCGCTTGCGATTAAATTTAATAGGACATTAATTTTTGATAGACATACGTTGTAGTACACGGACTGGAATTGACATGTACACCGTGAGCATCGTGCATAACACCATTTTATTTATTATTTCACATTTCATCTAGGACTAGAAACCACTGGGACTCAATCGGGAGTTTCGAAATTTTAGTGTGTACATAATTAAGGAGGTAGATGTCGACAAAGATAAGGCTTGACACACTAGGATGTTTGCGTATGTAAATATTTAATACGAAATCATACATCTCAACCCACACATACAAAGTTCGTGACTGTCACTCAATCAGCAGGCCCAGGAGCTAGTGTAGGACGGAGGTATATTTACGCATGAGGTCTATGAGAACTGAGGACCCTTACGTTATTTTTTTTTCCGTTCTCGGTGTTACTTATTGATCATGAAATGTCATTCCATTCCTTTCTTCCTTTGTCCGGCAAATATCGAGTTTGCCTTTGAATTGTGTATTAAGTCAAGTCGTTTGTTCTTCGTGCACACTGTATTTACATGTGTTCTTTTGCCTATATGTAGATACATTAATGCTTTCTTCCCATTATTTTCTTACGCAATAGTTATTTGAGAATATAAGAATAAGTAATTAGCTCGCACTGTGTGGCTTATTTTTACTACTTTATTATATTTTCCTCTTGTAGGTTAGACAGGCGTCTCAGTCTGGTCTCCTAATACTATTGGAACGAGGTATTATTGCGTCAAGTCAGGTTGCTGAAAGCGTCTTGCCGGTCATAGTCGAGCACACGCAGGAATACGCTTCTGAGGATCTTCGCGCTGAAATGACTGCGGTAAGTGGACTTTGAAAACCTTAATCAAATGCACCTAAGCAACAACAACCACAGTACCTACCTTTTTTAGTACCAAGTATAGCTGAGAAATTATTACTGTAAGAAAGGGGTGATTATACATTGGCCTTAGGAGGACATTATTGTTTTTTGGTAACATTATTCCTTTTTGTTTTCTGAGTCAGTGTGTGTATGTATGTTTGAAATATAACCAAATACAATACATGCATCGTTGTGTACATGTTGATTTCTCCGAGTTACTACCTCACTGTCAGTTACATATTACATTACATTCGTATTTACATGTACGTGTGTTTTACTTTGATTACTAATACCCGTGCTATGCATACTGTTTTCGTTATCGATGGGAGACGTGAGTTGGTATTTGTCGTCACAAATTCTTTGATTTGTAATGCATGATAGGGAGATAGAATACAGCTGACTAGGAATTCAAATCGAAGAAAGGCTCAGATGGCAACTGCAAGGGCTCGCTCAATAGCTGGGCTACATGTGGATGTACGAGAGTAATGTGGAAAAAAATACGGCAAGAAGAGTTTCCAAGTCAGATCACGAAGAGTGTTTCTTTTTTCGTTCGGATTTGAAGCAGGACAGAAAGCCTTAATGTTGTATGGTGGCGACTCTCGGAGACATGCATACGTAATAAAGAACGTGACACTGTTACGTATTTGCATAACGTTTTACTTCGTTTGGTTTCAGATTGAGAATCAGTATCGCAGTATGAGTACGGCGTGTACTTAACTTTGTATGGTTAGTACAAAGGAATGGCAGTCAAGGGATTTTATATTTTACTCTGTTACGTGAGCTGTTTGTTGTAATGATGATTTGACTAACGAGAGCTTTGCTTGAGCACTTTTCAGTTTTCCTATTTCTCAGTACAGTCTGTAGGTGTCCATACAATTAATATTAAATACGTGTTAAGTAACATTCAAAATTCCGTAGTATTTCTGTAATCGCCGCCAGCCTGGTACATCTATCGAATCTGGTACATCCATCCATTCATCTCGTCATTGCTTGCCATGTAAAAGTTAAACAGCTGCAGCAGTTCGTTCCTTGTATGACTCGTGCGTACACATGAATTCAGTATGCTTCGATTCCAATTCCAGCTAAGAACAAGTTTTTTAGTTGTGTGTTGCACTGCATTTTATTACAATGCATTCTAAATTTACTAAGAAGTACACTAGTACGATCAGTGTGCCCGTGCTAGGTAGATAGTTATTTTAACGTTGATATTGACTTGGAAGGATACGGATTTATTTATTTACATCCGAACTAGCGAAAAGAGTAGCGATTTCCTAGTAAAATCATTGGTTACTTATAGGGAGGCACATCCTATAGCATATTTGCGCTCATATGTATTTCCAAGGTACCTATACAAGCTAGATGTTTCAGTGGTAGTGCTGTATTTATGTGAAATGGAATAATTTCCAAAATGGTTGTTTTTGGACCACTTCCAACTAATATAAGGATTTATTGTGAATATTTTTGATTTGAAATCCACATTCTGCGGATTTGACTGCACTCTAC
Organism: Dicyrtoma fusca; assembly: GCA_034695205.1. Taxonomy (NCBI): domain Eukaryota; kingdom Metazoa; phylum Arthropoda; class Collembola; order Symphypleona; family Dicyrtomidae; genus Dicyrtoma; species Dicyrtoma fusca. Next base: position 31,143 of record JAQFZC010000153.1, on the reverse strand, counting down.
GGCTGTTATTAAGGTTTTAGATTGCTAGAGTCGAACGACTCAATGAAGAATGTGCGGTCTGAACGGTGAGCGTGAAAACTTCTATGTTGTGTTTGAAATTAATGAGCATTCACAAGTTCTCATAGCACTAAACATTAGCCTATAAAATTTTACTGAGGTGTGAATTATGTATCCCAAAGACCAAAGCCAAAGATACGATCATGTGGTGGTGATACTGGCAGTATACTGGCAGTGACAGTGGTTTATGGGTACGCATTCTTTTATTTTATATTATATTTGAGCATCAGCATGTTACTTGCACAGCGTTATCGAAGGCTTCTTGGAGAAGATGAAATGGTGTTGGTTGGTGTGTTTGTAAAGGAAAATAGGATGGAGGATTGGAAAATAGGATTAGTTTATGTATGGGACTCTAAGGTCCTGCCCGAGGAATATATTTTAGACAGCTTCTTCAGCCTAATCCCTTTTGTGCGTATGGTTGGAAAATATAGGACCGGAAATGAGATTTTTCTTCAGGTCTTCTTGAGTAAGGAACAGACGCGTGCTCCCCACATGTGTGTGTGTCGTCTGATATGTCCATGTGAGTGTCTTACTTCTCTATTGTACTTACCGTGTCTACTATCTACTACTTAGTCAACTTACTTATATTTGCGTTATGTTTTCCTCAACATTTTCATTTGTTTGTATTTGAATCGGGTGAAATATTGTGTGTTGGAGGAATCGTTGAATCTTATGGCTAAAGAGTTTTAGTTTTCAACTTCTAGTACGTACGTAGACATTTCTTCTCAGCTTTCTTGAAGTTCTAAGTTAAAGTTCTCTCAAGCTAAAAGTCTCTCAGTATTGACTGCATTGACCTTGTGTATCTACTGTGTTCGTGGTTACACTGCATGTACGAAGCTGTAAAAATGTAATTATGAGCAAGTCAAGTTTTTTAAGCTCTTTGATAGCTCCTGTGTATTTTTTGTATTTATCTGTTTTTGTGCATTGAGAAAGTTTGGACTTACGGTAAGAGAAAAAGAATTGAATGACGTCCTGTATTTTTTAAATGTTTGGTTACACTTGTGATGGAATTTAAAGCACTGTATTAAGAATTGAGTACATACCCCTAATGTAAACGTAGATAGTATGCCTTTTATAACGTTGTAAAACTTTGTCTTGTTTTCCTAATTATTTCTGTGAAAGGCAACTATAGAAGTGTAAACCGTTGAAAGAGGGTTCGAACTACAGCTCTGTACATAATTAGGCTTACGATTTCGATGTTTCAAGCGAGTAAAATATGTACTTAGTGTATGTCCTGTATTGTGTAATCCTACATGAGTTCCAGTCTAGTGTTAATGAAATCTTGGTATTGACGAATCTGCTTCCATGACCATTTGGGAACAAATTGTTCTTTCTGTACATGAACAAATAACCACGAAATTTAGAAGAAATTCGTGTGGAAAGCTGAAAGACATGGGTAGTGAGATGCTGATTTGAAGAGTTCATCTCACTACCTTGTCTTTCACGCCTTACACTTGAATGTTTCGACAGTTCAAGATAAATTTGTTCACAGTCGACGAATTCTGTTTTTGTTGAGTAAGTGAGGTGTAGGTGAAAGTATCTCTCTGATCAGCTCAGAGCGAGCCAGTCTGTTAAATGTTTCAGTGTCGTTATTGTGAACAAAAGCGAGAAAAAAGAGCAAGCGTAAGTACGAGAGAGAGAGAGAGAGTGAGTGTGTGTGTGTATGTATTTTGTGCAACTGTGCTGAATCATCCGTTGTTTTGTGAGTTGTGAAGCTCATGCGAATGTCGACGTCGACTCCAGCTCCAGTACGTGTACGACATATCTTAAGTTGTGTCGGCTTTCCTTCGACTAATATTTTGGCTTTGGCTCTGAGAGAAAAAAAGAAAATGTACTTCTTTCTCCACTGAGGTCCGGGAAGAATACCTAATGATGTCCGTGGAGAACTGTTATGGGTGTGGATGTTGGCGTTGACTGGAGTCTGGATGAAAATAAACATATTCACCACGAAGCCGTCAAGGGAGCTGTGAAATGCATTTGTGGATCATATCACAGCCACCTTTGATGAGCTTTGCGATGGCGAAGAGTCGACGATACTGAGAAAGTAAAAGAGAGAGAGAGAGAGAGAGAGAAAAAATAATAGCGGTGTGCACAAAAATGTACAATTGTTGTTTGGACAATCTGTTGCGTGGGGGAGGGTTGGGTGGGTGGGTGGAGCGTGCCACGTCAAATTGTCTGTGGTGTGTAGTTTTCATTTTTCATATCACAGCCATATTTGACGAGTTCCGATTCTCCCGTTTGGACGACGACGCCAACCAACTCTGCATAGGCAGGCAAACAGACAAACATGGGAAGTCCTTCGAGAGGCATTTTACATTGTCAATTTTATGCTTCTTTTCAGACAGTCCGGTTTTTGTTTCGTGTCCTTTATATCCTTCCACTCTGTTTGTCTTGTTTATTAAATTCGATGAAAGTTTTGTGATTGTTTGGGTGTACCTACATATGGGTATGCAAGATTGTAGTAGGCGACGGTATACAAGTTCCTATTTACCCAGGTATTTTGTTCTTGTTGAAAAGTTAACTGAAATAAGGATCTACAATCTAGCCAGATGTAATACCCAATGAATGTTGTATAAATTCATGTTCTAAAATGGTCCTTTGGTAGTATCGTGCTACGTCTGTCTTGAGACTGTGACTGCACCCTAATGAATTTAATGATGCAGAGTCCACGTTGTTTTTCTCGTGTCCATTATGATCGTGTAATGAAACAAATAGAAAGTACAGAAAGTTGAATCGGAAGGAAACACGACTTACTTGTTCGTCGGTCTTTCTTGGTGGAGGGGCGTCATAATTTTTGTTGTAGTTGAATGAGAGATTGGAGAAAGGAATATAAAGGACATGAATGAAAAGAAGTTGAGAGGAGCTGCAGCTTCTATTGATATACCTAGGTACCTACCTACGTTACATACAAAAGTGAACGCATGTGTTCTAGCTAGAATAACTAAATTCTACAGCACTACGCTGGGAGTATTCTATGTACTGATTTTATCAACGATGACGGAGGACACCAAAACTCACAAACTAATATCATAGTATAACCCTCCTCGGAATTAACGTCATCCTTGCTGTTGATAAATCAATAAGTTCTGTGCTCTTGTTCGTACCACATCTGTTCCTAACTGGTGTTTTAAGCGCCCTTTGTTTGCTTTCAAATTTAAAGATCTATATTTTGTATATGCTATACCGATTTACGTGTATATAACTCATGTATGTAGATCTTGTCGTAAGGGTAAGGACCTAGTACCGTATAGAATATTTAACTTCATTGTACAGCATAGCATTAAATACTTTGTACATTTTAGTTTGAGTCATTTCTGCTGTAATTACTTTTACACTTTAATTACAGTTAAACAAGAACCGTATGTAAAAAGGAGAGAGTCCTTTAGACATTAAAAATTCTAAAATTTTAGTCTTTATTTAAGTACATAAATGTTTATTTAATTTGATTGTACCTACATTAAAATCTGGATAACATGTACTCTGTCACGATAGTAGCCAGGTAGGTGTTAAGTATTTATAAGTGAAAGTTGAACGCTTGAAATGATTTGCCTCTCCTTTTCCCCGCTACTTAACTAAGTGTATTTTTATTTAATTTGTTGAGGACAGTCAGCGGAATTGGGAGGGACAAGCATGTTGTAGGTTTGACTGACTGACATCAGTGGAGGATGAAGATGATGCAGATGATTCACGCAGAAAGAATTGAATGCCGATCGACATCGACTTTCCGGCGTCACTCTCAAAGTGGCTGTGACTATGTGTGTGTGTGTCTAAAGTTCATATCACAGCCAGCTTTGATGAGCGATGACTCAAGTCAAGACAGCCTGCAGATGACTGAGAGAGAACAACTTGATATAATCATGATAATCATGGGGAATGGCGGTAAATTAGAGCTGCCCTATATTTTTAATTAAAGAATGTATGCAGTGCATTGGATACACAGGAAGACAAAGAATATCCGCGTACATGTCTAGTATAGAGAATAACCAGGATCCGAATGAAGTACTAAGTTAATGTTAAAGCTGACTTGTATGACGAGAGAAAGCTTGTGTAAAATAATTGCATCCATATTGAAAGTATAAAACACGTTGACGTTCAGTTAATCAGCTGAGCATCTTGAGAGCATCTTTCTAAGTAGTAAGTTAAAGGGAACGTGCCATATGATGAGAGGATGCTACGGCTCGGTGATGTGAAGGCAGTACACGATACCAGACAAGACTGGTCGACGGAGTCTGCCTGTACTCGCATGTCTATATTTACTTGAAGCGAGAAGTGAGATCCGAAACACACGACGTGGATGCGTGTGTGCGTTAGTCGAGTTACTTAGTGTCTACTTTGAACGGGTCTTCGTTCAGAAATGAGATTGTGGAGTCGACTGAGTCACTCCATGTCGTTCGTTGGTTGGACAAGGAAAATGAAGGCAAAAAAATAAAATAGAAGAAGAAAAAAAAAGTTAGAAGTAAGATTTGGAGACTGGCATCCTGAAGTGGGAGGGACTTGGCGATGGGATGACAAAATTATGAGAAACTCAAGTCAAGAGACAGTGGAAGGCTTTTGGAAGGTTTTACAATGGAGGGAAACGAGGGAGGTGGATCAGCTCCGTCTCAATCACTTCTCTGGCTGGTAGGTATTTCTGGCAACGGACTCATTTCGGGCGCTCACCGTTATCAATTACCCGCTCCAAACCAAAAGATAAACATCATTAGCAATGCTCTTGTGAGAATTCTTAGGGGAGAATTGTATTCATATTATGAGTTTGAGTTTCGTCTCCTTCTACTTTAATTCTTGCTAGACTGGGAGCGTACGGAACTTGAAGGTTCCGAAGACCAAACTAACAAGTACGACGGAAGACTGGAACATTTTGAAGACACGTTTACCCAGTCAACACTCGCCATGCAATACGCTTTTATATTAGATGGGCTTGTCGCGACCGCGAGGACGGGACGGTGACGACAGCTACAGTTTCTAGAATCGTTTTTCCCTTCAAATGAGCTTCTCCGTCTCACTGTCCCTGTCCCTTTTGCATTTATGGTTTTCTATGACGATGATGAGTCTCAACTCTGTTCATCTTTATATTGGAATTGAGGCACAAAAAAACGTGGGAAGATATAGTATTCCTATTCCATTGCTACTATAGACAGAGACTTCTTCCTCTTGTAATTACGCCACGTCAGAGTTTCTTCTGCTTCTTCCGTCCAGTTTCTTCTACACTACACCGAAACACATTAGTGGTTCAATGATGAATATACTTGACTTTTTACCACCTTCCGTACTCTCTGGGCTCATTGTCGGTCTTGCAGTTTCCTCGTATTTCCACTTCATTCTTAGAGAGATAGTTTGCCTTTGACGAAGACCATGAAACAACAGAAGCGGTCTCATAGCCAGGCAACACACTCTAAGTAAAGATACTAGAAAAAGCAAAGGCAACTATGCAAGGGAAGAGACATAGCTATTTATATAAGAGTTCTATCTTAAAATTAAGTTTCATCTGTGTATTTATTTCCAGGAAATTAATTTTGATTTTACTGAAAATTATATCAGTGGGCTTTTCACTTTATCATTTCTTAGGAAATTGACTTGGTTTCGTATGTACTGTACCCGCACATGCTTGTGAAATTGACTCGTCCGCTCCTGGATGACTTTTCCTTTTTAGAGTTCATTAATAACTGAAGTAAACACTGAGCCAAGCTCCATTTTTCCGTTTCATTTTCCATCCGTACGTCAACAGTACGGGCCAAGTCTTCAATAGATAGAAATATGGGGAAACGATGACGAAACTGTAACGGTTGATGGAATGATTCTGCTGGGGCTATGAGTGAAATCTGAGAGAAAGGCAATGGTGTATTGTAATTTTCTACTTTTCAACTTAAAGTATTTTCCACTGCGTCAAGCCAAGGGACTTGGTCGTACATATGAATGCTCGTTCGTTGGTTCGATTTGACCCCACCCGACCTGGTATTTCTGATCGGTTCTTGATCACCGCCCTCTTTCATTTTCGTAAGGTACGGCTCCTGGACTCTTTGGTTTGGTTGCGGAATAAAAGAGTAGGAGGTTGAGCGTGAGTGTCGTTACTTCTATTTATCCCTTATTTTCGTCAACATATGTCTTGTCAAGAGGATAGAAAAGATGTGATTGGGATGTGTGGGAGACGGCGTGATAATAGGTAAGAGTGGAATTGAGTGGAGAAGATAGGGAAAAGGAGGAAGATGAGGAAGCGAAGAGTTAGCTGAGAAAGTGAAGTTGTAGTTTTGGTAGTTGTAGAAGAAAGAGGGGTTAGACAGTTAGACGTTCCACGTGAGAGTCGTGGTAGTAGTTGGTTAGAAGAAGACAGGATCAGAATTCATCACTATTCCTTAGAGCCATTATAGCTGGAAAAGATGCATTATTTAGGATCAACGTTGATGTCCTTTTACTCCATCGCCGCAGTGAGGAAGACCTCGACCAGAATACTAATGGTGATATTGAGCTCGACTCTGTACGCTACAGCAACATTATTGGAATCATAGCCACGAAAACTTTTATTCCGTCCCCTCAGTTCTTTAGTTCTTCGATCGAGAAAAGTCAGTCTAAGTAGTAGTCCTCCTTCTATTTTCAGTACTTTCTATAGTGGCGCCCTTAATTCTTCGACGTCCTTCTTTAGTTCCTTTCCAAACTATTCTCTTCTATCTTTCGCCAGCCAGCCACCCTGCAATAGCAACTAGCTCTCCATATTACATTAAAGTTTCCCTCAACACCCCTCCCCCATTCCTCAGCATACCGACCCACCGACCAACACCGACGATCTGTAGATTCTGTAGATGTTCGCGGATAGTTTATGATAGGAATCCCAAGTCCATTTGTGGCACAGGCACAGCCCGTATGTACATACGTTCTTACGTAAGCATTTCTGCACATATACTCTTTGAATGAGTATGATCATGATCCTGTGTAGTTACTACAACTTTTGTGCTGTCTTGTCTTGCCCAATGTAGAAAATTGACGATAATATGTTGATATTAGTTGGGACGTTGGTTTGTAGTTATATCATGTGGAAAGATGTAGTGTGCTGGTGGATGGCAATGGTAATGTTCGAGAAATGTGTATTTGTGTGAGGGAGGATAGAGGCTTAAGAATCTAGCATGTCTTCCAAGTCCATTATCATTGCATTGAAGATCAAAGTAGAGATTGTGTCGTAAATTTTGTCGGGAATTATTTATGTATCAACCATTGCGTACATACATCTTGAGACTCAATCTTTATCAGAACAGAAAGAAAGGTAGGAGGAAGAAGGGAACCATAGGCAGGGAAATGTGAGCGTAACTACTTTCAAGCCACTACAGTCTCAGCACACCTTCTCGCCTTCTACCTCTCTGAGTATTTTTATTTGTAGGAACACTTCTCCACGGACACAAATACATAGTTTCAGATGGATGGATGGAGTAGACTCGTAGTCGGATAGTAGGTAGTAGTAGTAGCCTGCCTCATGCTCTCAAATTCTGGTTCGAACGCTGCGCTGGTGGAAAAAGTATTTTTTCTTCTTGCTTTCTTCTTCAAGTGATAGTGCTACGACGGAGCCTACGACTTCCCCATATCATATATTGATGATGCAGCATATTTTATTCAAATCAAGGATTCCCAGAAGTAAATGGTTTCATTATTGTGCATGTTTTTATGCATTACATCCTCTCAACTCACACATTCAACCAATGGTGTCTGCGGAACTTATATACGTACTGTAGTGCTCCTGGTATGCGTACATACACTTTTTTAGCATTCTGTTGGTCGTACTCTTGCCTTATGCTGTAGCGTAGCTCCAGAAATATTTTATGAGATCATATCTATTCGTATTCGCAACTTCTGTTCTTCAAGTTCCGTGGTGTGGAGCATCTTCATCGGCAGATAGACTTAGGCAGGCGCTTGGTTACGAATTGAGTCTATCATACCACCGCTTAATGTCGGATAATGTTTGTATATAATCTAAGGCATACATACATAGCTTAGTATTAGCTTTGGATTTTGGTTTTTTGACTTTTACTTTTTGGTATGGCTTGACTTGATTTTCTTTTTTTTTTGTGGGTTAGGTGGAAGTCATGTCTTGTGCATCATATTTCGTCTTACATGTACATCACTTTGTTCTCTGTGGGGTACTTTTTCAACTGCTATCCCTGCGTATTTATTAGTTCAAGTATTATGTATCTTCTTTTCTCAGAGTTGGGTTGGCTCTGCTTAGTCTTACATGTAAATCCAAATCCTAAGTTGCAAAGGGCAAAAAGTTGCAGTACAATGAATTCTAGTACACTACCATCTATGTAGTTCGTCTTCATTTTCCTCTCAGACTTCCAGTCTTGTTGAGACTGCTTGTATTTATTGATACAAATATAAATGCCTCCGTTTCAGTTGTGTTAACGGTGGGATAGAAATGTTTTTGAATCCGGCGTATTTCTTTTTGCTGTTCGTACCGTGTTTGTTCAAATAATAGTTCCCCGGGTAATATGAAAAAATTTAGTTTGCATACCCTGCAAACCGCGGTAACTATATAGCTGTATGACTTAACATAAAAAATGCACTTGAAAGGACCTCGGAAATTTAAAAGTTACGCTACAACACTGAAAACTATTTCGTACTATTAAAGACCCATTAACTAATCGAACTCATACGGTATCCATTTATTGTGATGCATGCTTAGTTTTAAACTCTGATCGGCGATATGTGCAATATAGAATAAATAATGAGCGTCAATTGTATGTATATATAAAATTGTGAACTCTAGTTTCGAGAAAGAAATACTGAAATGGATAATGAAAAAAGTCGTATACGTTTACTGATAGAATTCGTATTGTGTGTGTAAACGGACGATAACCACTGTGGAATATGGAATTGAGTTGATGGATATTTAAGTCAAATGTAAAGGTTGTGTGTACATACTTATAAATGTTAATTTAATTGCTGTTTGTTAATTAGATGTCTGTTGGACGTTGGCTCTCTTTTGTGGGAACATATGTGTGCCTTAATTTTTTATGCCCCTCTATGTCTGTGTTTTGTATTTGTCTGTATTGGCAGGGGTAGTATCCCAGACTGCATGGGTATGGGGACGGAAAAGGATATTAGTAGAACATGGAAGATGATAGTTAAAGGATATCCATGTACAGGGCTAGAATAATAAGTTGTTTTTGAATAAAATGTAGAGTATTTTCAAATGACAGGCCTTTCGGAGTATGTGTGAATACATAACTAGACTCTGCTATATATTCTGACATCTTTGACTTTGAGTTTAAAGCTTTATTGTATTGGATTGTAGGGTAGTTGTTAGTGTATGGACGGCTGTAACCGCGGACGATTTAGCTCTTAATTTTGAGGTTTGTCTGTGTGCTGTGTTGTGTCGTTTTGTTTGAGTGACTTGGGTAATCGTATGTGATCTGAAGTATTCTGTAAGTATATAGATACGTGAATATGGTGATTCCCTACTAGAAATGGTATGAAAAGATGGAATAGATGGTGGTCGGTGTTTCGGTCGACTGGGTGATGCACTTAAATAGCTAAATTGACTCGGTGCAGACAGAGAAATGAAACATTTTAGTGGAGCTTTTGAATCCGAAGCCAAGCAGCAGAATGAGGCCAGGACGGAAAACAAGCCAGAGGACTGATGAGACCCGGAGATGTGATGAGACAGTGAGACAGAGTGTGAGTGTATCGTGGGGGGAAAGATATGCATAGAAGTTGAAAACAGACAGACAGACAGACGGACGGACGGAGGACAGCCAGTGGAAGTGCCCTTACGTTTGATGTAAATTGAGAGAATCTGAAGAGGAGTGATTTTATTGTAGTATGTGTATGTAGTAAGCAAATTGTTGGGAGTGAGACTGTTTTCGGTCGTTTGGTTTGCTAGTATGTATGTAGTAAATAAAATATGATGGACTTGGGAATAGAATAAAATAAAATGTTGGATATAATAATAATAGTAGTAGTAATAGAGAATAGAGATGGAAATAGGAAAATAGAATGGTATGGTGAATGTTTTTCTACTTGTGTGTACTTTTGTGTTCACTGCACATTTTGATGGGATTGCTGGCTTGACTGGTTGGGGAGTTTTTTGGTGGTTGGACGAACGAAGGAACGACTGAGCAAGCGAGCAAGCGAGCGTAGGAAAGAGGAAGTATTTTGTGTGGCAAGGCTTGTCAGGGTGGATGTGATGTGTAGGAGTGATTTCATATCACAGCCAGCTTTGATGAGCTCTGCCACGCACCGTATCAGCCCTGATCTGACTCTGAGCAGGTTAATCGATACTTGCGTCTCTCTTTCTCTTTTGGCTCCACTCAAGTCAGGCTTTGCTCTCTAATCTCACGTTTTCTACGGTAGCATAGATGTGTGGGGATTTTGAATGCATGAAATGCCCCTGCATCCTCCTTTGCTCAACATACAGTGTGCTCTTCTGCTCTTTCTTTTAGTCCTTCTTGTTTAGATTTAGCTTACGCTCTTCTAGCTCTATCTCAATTTCCATCTGCCCTTCCTAGCTACACATTTATGTGAGTGTGCAGTCTATCCGTTTTAGTCCTCCTCGTATGTATTGCATGTTCTCATTGAGAATCCCATTCTCGTTTCCCTTTAAATATGTTGTGTACCTACCTTGCTAGGTACTTCTCTCCCTAGTTTGCACTTTTGGATTTGGAAATGTGGAGAGAAAAAGAGAAGTGAAAGCTTGTTGTAGGTACTACGAGTGTAATGTCGGAGTGCCATCTTCTTTATCCTATCAGCTCATTCCGGATAAGTTTTTATATTAGCACTCATCCTGGTTCTCCTGCTTCTCGTATCCCCAGTTACCATAATGTTAATTGCCCCCATGTATGTATCCCTTCGCTTGATAGTCATATGCTACGTACGTACAGTTCCAGTTTAGCTGTAAAGTAGATGTGTATTATGTAACCCGAAACCGATCATCGCGCGATCCATTCCGTCTCTCTAGTATTTGATGTAGCGGAGCATTTATATGCAATATGGTGGATGTACACTAGTGCTCTTTTAGGTTATTTACCAGTTTCCTGATTCTGACTCCAGTTCCGCTTCCCATCTCTCCTAGCATGGTCCAGACACTATCATACATATCCATTGTCCGATAATTTATTTCTCTGGATATTTTTATTTTAGTTTTTCGGAAGTTACGATAATTTGCAATTAGTTCGGTTCGTTGGTTGGTTGGATGGATGTGTATGATGTCATGGTTCAACGAGGAAAGGAAGGTTCTCTTGGGGTTTTTGAACTTACATGGATGCATTTGAAAAAAGTACATTTATTTTTAGAATTTCTATTATTTATGCTCCATTATAGTAGAAGAATTGTATAATGTTATAGGCATTGACATTTGACTTGGGTATTTGGAACTGTATAATATTGTTCTAAAATATTTTTTGTTTTGAAAGATGTTAGTTGGGGACTCGAGGCCCTTCGATTGCTTGGTAGAAGGTGGGGTAGTAGATATGCCGGCTTCGGTTGTGAAGGCTGCAGTGAGATAAGCAAAAGGGTAGGGTGTGCAGGCGAAGGCTGTTGATATAATTAAAGGTTCGTAAATTCCCAGTCCTACACGGAAGAAAGGTCGTTCAGATTCATTTTTCAGAGCAAAAAAACTAAACTGATAGTAGTCTGGGCCTGTACGGTGTGTAGCACAGCGTTTCAATTGGGACGGGTTAGAGGTTCCCGTGTACCTACTTGCATAAATTTGAATGTTTTTAGAAGAAAATGACGAGAGTCGCCGATGATTATTTCAAGCTGTTACATTATTTAGTGGTCTGAGGCCCAGGAAAATCATAAATACATCTCCGTGCCTGCTTATGTATGGCATTTGTTCATAGTCGTATTAATATCGTAATGGTGAGATTGTGCGTTCACAACATGTGTATATAATCATATTGTATATTGTATATCCACTTGACTATTGAAATCATTCACCGCATCTAAATATGCAGTGTATTATGTAATGACTTACTGACAGTGAGATGAGTAAATGGTGGAGTAACTGGTAATGAAGAAGACCAACTAAATGGTGTGGAGTTAACTATCCATTCGATGAATGCATTAGACTAGAACCCAGTAACGAATGAATTACATAATTTAAATCATTAGAAAGGGAAATGTTGAATGTTAGTTCATCATGAACTCTGACATACGTCATAATTCTAATGTAATAAGCAATAATATTGCATTTTTTTGTGAACGAAAAAGGGTTCACTTGGAAAGCAAAACATACTCTCCATTGGTTTTTGAACATTTTGTCTGAACCTTTTTTTTCTTTATTATTGTGAAACGTAATTATGAAGTTTGCGCACGCGATTTCCTTGTAAAATGCTAATAGTGTCTGGCTTTACATTTTTCAATTTATTGTTTGAAACAGTCGAAATGGTTAATTGTTTTTTGAGGAAAAGGACGTCTACAATGTCATGGTATATATAACTGTATAATTTTAAAAGGCTGTAACGAGAAAGGAAAACACGGTGATACTGTACATATGTGTATCTATATATATATATTTGTGTTACTTTTTTTCTCTCGCTCTTGTGATGTAGTTGTTGTCGCCGCTTTCCTCAAAATTTTATGACTATGATATTGTTAATTGATACATACAGTTTATGATCAAGTTGGCTCCGTTGGCTGGGAAAGAAATTACAGTAAATTCCTACCTCGAACTTTTCTGTCGACTCTGTGACGATTCCCTGTTTCAAGTGAGGCGGGTGTGCGCCACTGGCATGGGTGATTTAGCCAACGTAATTGGAACCAGACTCACCGAAGTCGTTATTGTAAGTAATTTTTCCAATGATTCTTGTCAAATGTTGTTGCTGCTGCATCTTCCTCGTTGTTGGAAAACTTTGGAACTCATGCAGTATGTTCTGTACTCCGTACTGTCACCGTTCTAGTAGGAGACACACACAAACCGCCTTCAGAGCATCGGAAACGAAGTCCCTTGATAACCCTGTTGGATATCTCGAGCTTAAATTATCTTAAATAATGATGTTACGATGGAAAGATACGTCTGTGCCAGTTTTTCCCCCCCTTCTTCGAGTCTTCACAATTATGGAGTGGAATTCGAATATTGTTTTTATTGTTATTATTTCCATCCTTTCAAATTTCAGTTGAGTTCGGTGTTCTTTTTCCGTTCACTCATTTTATTGATTGCAGTTAACTTTGAGAGATAGTATCCTTCCCTTTATGATGAACTAGAAGAAGTTTTAGTTCTTTGTATTGGAAATTGGAGTGGAACCATTAGTGGAGGCAGTGGACGTACAAGTTAAACTTTTGAATGGCATGATTTTCAAAGGAAATGAAATGAAGACGCAGAAGTAGCAATGATTGTGATTTCGATGGATTTTTGGTCGTTCGTTCATGTAGGAATCCTCATTAATGATAAATTTGTTTTTCTTGCTGTTGTTCTTATTAGCTTCCTAAGTTTCTCGCACTTTGCAAAGACACCGTCTGGGGTGTTCGCAAAGGGTGTGCCGAAGTTTTTACTGTAGTGTCCACAGTGGCCCAACTAGTAACAAGAAAGAAGACATTGGGCCCGGCTTTTGTAGCACTTTTACAGGATAGCTCCAGATGGGTACGCATCTCAGCTTACCAAACCCTAGGACCATTCATCACAACATTCGCTGCCGATGACTCTTCAACTTGCACTCAAGAATCTTCTGATATTGAACAAGCCTTCTTAGAAAGGTATGTCTAATTCTTTCTTTGTATATCAGCTATCTATACTGCATGGTAATAATATCTTACTACTAATCATTTTAACACATTATTTTGCTATTCGCATAAAAACTTCTTTTATATAGCTAGTTTTTATCAGTTTCGTGTATGCCTTCGTATTGTAGAACGGAGTGGGTACCTCTGGTCTTGCCTCGTCAGCCTTCAATCTTGCTCCCTGAATTCCTGAATTTATACTGCCATTTAAAAGTTTTTGATTTGGTCATAAAAACGTTATGACGTCGTGGTGGGTTTTGAATAAATGTAATATTATGATTAAAGAGTTCATTATGACGATTACGAGTCTGATCTAAAGATAAGTTAATAGATTTTATCATAAAAAATCGATTTAATCTTTCATAGACTTGTACACTATCGAGTAGGTGCAGGTAGCTTAGTCTTGATGGTAGTATTACACTGAACCACAGGCAGATAATAAGTTACGGAGAGATTTTTAATAGGTGCTAGTAAAGTTCACAATGTTGATATGACGTGCTGATTTAATTTTTAAATAACACGGGAAATATCTGCAATGCGAAAATATTAAGTCCATCGGAATTGATATTTTATTTACGTCGGCCATGTTTGTTTTCCTGTTTCTACAGATTCGCGGCCCTCCATGTACTAGATCAGGAAACGAAAAACAGGGAAGCGGAAGAGTCGACTAGAGAAGAAATTAAGCCTTCAGTAGAAAATCCGGAGGAAAATCTGGACAGGCAAATAGAATTTGCTGCCACTGACGCTGCTGCCACAGCTAGTGCTACTGCTGACTCCAACTCTAATAATAGTACCTCATGTGTTCTTCCCGTGGAAGCTAAATCGGAGTCATCTGAGAGTACAACGGAAGTTTACGTCGTAGTCGATGTCGATCAAACGCGCGTTTCAAATGACAACTGCTCCGTAGCAAAAGAGGAAATTGTGTCTGATATTAAACCCACCTACTCAGATTCATCAGTTGAAAATGATGCTGAAGAAAAAGAAAGCCCTGATTTATCAGTAATACCTGAAAACGTCCATGACACACCGACTGAAATTATAGCTGCTGAGGAAGCTACTGCATCGTCTGAATCCTTGAATTTATCGGCTAGTCAAACAGTACTTGAAAATTTGACGCCTGAAGTAGGTAAACTTGAAACAACTACTCCTCTTGTATTATCATCTGATGATGGTGAAGAAGCTGCTCAATTATTAGCCAAAGAACAAGAAGTGAATTTAACAGAGGCTAATTCTGTGGAAGAAGAAAGAACTGTTAGTGATGCGGAGGGGGCGAATACTAGAGCTGTGAGCGAATTGGACACTGCAAATAAGATTGAAACTGAGGGACATCCCGACGATGAACTTACCAAGGGAGAGGAAAATAGGGCATGTGTTGAGAAAGCTGAAATTGAAACTTCAGAGAACGACGCGAATTTGCACGAGGTAGTGACCGCTCTCACGGCTCAGGGTGAAACCCCGAATCAAACAGAAAGCATCAGTAAAGAATCGGACGAAGGGTTCAAAGAAGAATTCGATTTTCAAGACCAAGATTCCAATGATTGTGATAAACAAGACGATGAGAATCAGGGAAATGACAGTGCTGGTGACGATTCCGGTGCCTCAGAGTCGGCTCCGGACCCAAGCAGTGTTTGCGGACCTAATGGGGGGGCTGGTGGTTCGATCACAGGTGCGCGTAACAGTTAATTGAAAGCATGTTCATGTAGCAGTCTTCAGTTTTTTTCTATGAAAATCTGCATGTAGTATGTTTAAATGAAAGTTGAGACCGGGTTCTGAAATTATTTGACAGATGTTCATCGGAGCTATTTAAATTTGTATAATGCTTCACGGGATCAACAAAGTGAGGAATCGGCAAGAATGGCATCTGTAAGGTTAATGGACCCATATGACGATGATGATTGGGATCCAGAAAATACTTTTCCAGGATACGGAGATGATCTTTCCTCTATCTGGGGAGGTAAAGTTGAATTTTTAATGTTAATTAATGACGGTTTTGTTAACTTTTGTATGATCAGTGGTCAAAGGATAGAACAATGGATAAACTATGGTATGATTTCCCTCGCAGGTAAAGGTTGTCGTCCTCGACTACTTGATGAAATTCCTAAATGCCTAACAGCTCATCAACAGGACGTAGTCCCGGTGGATTTGTTAGAGCATTACACATCAATGTGCGAACCAATGAAAAACCAGGCTATAGATACTGCATTAACCGGATTCTGTGCTTATAATCTTCCTGCTGTAGTTCTTACACTTGGTCCACAAAATTGGTCCATCCTGAGAGAGTGCTATGAATCCCTAGCATGTAGTATGCAAGTAAGTAATGCTCTGAAATGTAAACAGTGTTTTTTAAGAGTAACATTTCTAATACCCTAGAGTAGAATAGAAAGTTGTAATAAATAGTAGTTTAAGGATACGATTCTTTCAGTGCGTATAATAAATGGAATCGTGTTGACTTTCAGTGGAAAATACGGTATACGTTAGCTTCTAGTCTACATGAAATCGCTCGAGTCATTGGGCCAGAGCTTGCAGAGAGGGATTTAGTTCCCTTTTTTAATGCATTGGTCAAAGACGTGGACGAAGTACGGGTTGGCTTGCTACGAAATCTTGCTAGTTTCATCAAGGTAAGAATTAAACCTTGGTTCATATCCATAATATCATACGTAATGCATGCACTGTAGGCGGCAAGGGCATCGTTTCCTTTGGCAATTACTTCTCTGCTGTACAAGAGCGATTTATTAAAGATTGAGGCATCTTGTGAATTTTCAGATATTAGGAATTTTCGAAAGGCGGAAGTGCCTTGATACGCTAAGAAGTTTTTTAGAAACCGATAACAAGCGGAACTGGAGATTTAGATTGGAATTAACACGCCAGTTAGAACAACTAACGGAAATCTACGAAGCTGATGAAGTTTATAAATACTTGCGGCCCTTGGCTATAGATCTAGTTAAAGATGGGGTGGCCGAAGTACGCAAGACAGCACTCTGCGTGGTGAGTTCGACCTTTTCTAACGTTTTATTAGTTATCCATGATCTCGGTAATACCTTGAATGCTTTTCCATAAACCTTCATAGTTCAAATCAAGGGTTTTTTAAATTGATTTTTCAGATAACAAATTTAATTGTTCGGGTAACAAACACATTTGGATGTGGCGAGCCCAATCTAGTACATGATTTTCTTTTGGAATTGGTGGAAACATTGGGTCAAAGTGATAAGTGGGTAAGGAGACAGACTTTCGCCGCCCTTTCGGGTCATCTGGTTGGAAACGGTGCCCTGAAACCAAATCAATTTGTTGAAGATATTCTACCACATCTACAAAATCTTAGTCAAGATCCCGTTCCCAATGTTCGTCTAATTGTTGCACAAACTATGGTTTCATGCGTTAGTAAGCTAGGTAAGTGTATCAATACCCTGTTTTTTAAAAATTATAATGGCAGTCTCGAAAGGAATTGACCGGAAAAATTGATCTGTTTTTATAATGATATTTTTAATTATTTGAAAATTTCAGAATTCGATGATCATAGCAATCAGTTGGTGTCAAACATAATTGAAAAATTGCAATTCGATCTAGATCGGGATGTACGCTATTTCAGTTCAATCCAAGGAACGCAGCCAGAATAGTGCAAATAAATTAAACCAGAAAATAATACGTAAAGTAACTGTACTTGATAAGTTACCTTATCATCTTGAAAACTTGAAATTACACGAA
Organism: Dicyrtoma fusca; assembly: GCA_034695205.1. Lineage (NCBI taxonomy): Eukaryota > Metazoa > Arthropoda > Collembola > Symphypleona > Dicyrtomidae > Dicyrtoma > Dicyrtoma fusca. Next base: position 13,689 of record JAQFZC010000153.1, on the reverse strand, counting down.
AAATTCATGTCTGAATAGGGCGAATAAGATTGTTACAGTGACAAAAGGACGTTCGTGCCATATTTACATTCAGTTTAAGCGTTGTGTTTCTTTGTTAAAATAAAAGTTACTCCGTTGTTGTCCAAGACCATGTTTTTTAGAGCGAATTAATAAAATACTGTAGTTATAGTATCTTACCGTAATCTGTAATTATGAATGGCCTTACAAAGAAAATTTTTTGAGACTTGAAGTTGTCCAAACACAAGTAAAAAAAAGTATTCATTCAAGACAAGCAATTTAATGCATTATAATATATAATTAGATAGCTTACTTACATAACGTCTAACAACTTTGAAATCCAGCTCATTACAAGAACATTTTTTACGGTTTGCACTATTCATGATTTATAGACATAAAAATGGAATAGAGGTAGAAAAGATTTTAATTGTTTACAAAAATCGCTTAAACATTGATTTAAATTACATTTGTCGTAAGTCAATTCGATTCTTACATTTTTAAAATTCGTATAATAGATTCTAGAGTATCTATGTAATTAGTGTAAATGTAGTACCTAAACTCGCATCAGCAAAGACAAGGAACAAGATAATGAGCTAAAAAGATAGCACTGAACTCAAAAATGAAACTAAATTGTGGCTTGGTCAATCCGTCATCCTTGTACACTAACTATAACTACCTACTTACTTATTTACAAAACCATTGTTCCATTAAAGACTTTGCAAGAGCGAAATACATTTCCAGGATATTTAAATCTAATTAGTATTGTGTGTAATGAATGACACTAGGTTACTCAGTAGTAGAGGTATGCATTATTGTCTTTGGAACGCGTTCTGCAACGATGGCTGCAGTTGAGCTTTTCTCCATTTTTAAATCTTAACAGATCAAACCACGTTACAAACAACGCGTTACATTGGATGTTTATACATTACATACATTTATAATAATAATAATTGATACCCTTACTTTAGAGTCGTTTCGTCGTGTGTATGGAATTTAAAGTCGAAGTCAGCGGTACTTGAGTGTAATTGACTACACGTGCTTACAAACCTATGTATCATTGAACGAAAAAAACGAGAAGCATATAAAACAAATTGTACTGATACTGATAAAGAATTTTGTGATACTAGTTAGTGATTAATTACACGATCAGGAATAATATTACAATTTTATATTGCTGGCTTCCATAATAATTTTTATTATTGTCTGTTAAAGTCCGTTCGTAGAATGTCCATGAGTCACTAATAATAATTTCCTATTTGTTTTTTTCTCGTTTTATGTCCCCAGTTATTAATGTCAACGCTAGTATTTAAGTCACTTTACCTATATTATTATTATTGTCATACTGTTGAATTTAATTTATATCATCTTTCTGGAAAGTTGATGTATTAGGTCAAAATATTCTTCTTGTTTCAAAGCTAATCATGAATAAATTAAAAAAATCGCATGGTCCATGACTTAAAACTAATTTCATCCCCATTCTTTAATGAAAATGAAACTTTGTTAAGCTTCAACATCGTAAATCTTTAACATTTAATATTAGCACTGTCGATTTTCTTTTTGTTTCATAGAATAGGGATATGAAAAATTGAAAGTTTGATGGCCCATCGTTTCATGACAATCCTGCCCTTCCAAGTCCATACAAAAGTTTGAAAATCAATGGAAAGCTTTTGAAAAAATCAAATAAACGTGGATTTTATCCTTTGGGGTAAGTAAGGGAAGCCGCATACAGAGTGTAGCAAGAGCTACATATAAAACTAGCAAAATGTTGGGTCTCTTTATAATCAAACAGACTTAAAATCCGTCAAATGGACTGATTAAAATTATTACTGCATTATATTAGGTCAAGCAATCATCACAGTAAACACTTTACTAATAAACTAGTACCTAGTTAATTCCAATTAAGTAGGTAAGTGCTTAAATCAACCATCTCACTCTGCCCCGTTGTAGTTTTTGTTTCCTGTAACTACTGACACAGAATTCAGTCTCTCAAGTTGAGAGTCTCAACTCATACAGTTTAAAGTTTAAAGCATATAATGCGTAGGTATAGAAGTATCCTTATGTATCTTTATCTTTCTTTATAGGTCTACTTTCGTATTGATACTGAATGCTGGAATATGTGATAACAAGTAGAGAAAGAGAACAAAGGGTAGAATAGCCAGCTTTTTCTGTCGGTAAAATAATTTGCGCTAATACGTAATATAATGTGCACAATAATTTTAAAACCTTAAATAAAATCGGTAGTTTGTGTAAAAAACAAGCTCACCAACACACCAATTTTAGTCACACATACATAGGAATAATACATTTCTGTTTAATTAGACCCAAAAATAGTGCACTTTGTTTTCGATAGATTGTGCTAATGCAATGTAAAATTTAACAATACACGTACTTGCTGTACGAACTAACTACAACTACTTAATTCGTTAATTATACTGCGTCAGTAGGTACAATTTATGAAGGATTATCAAGGAGCCCTGACAGCCGTATTCAGCGCATAGGTTAAAAGAGTTTACAAATTAGCTCGCGAAACCTGATGCTTAACCTAGAGTTTAATTAAAAAGGCTTGAAAAGTAACACTACACATACGAGTGAATGGTTAGTAAAAGGCCAATGAAATGTCCAAAAAAGTTTCAAAAAAAGGACATAGATATTTAACTAGGTTAAAAACAAATAAGTTACATCACCCCGTGTGCCAAACTCTGTTGCTGTTGTGAACGTCAGTATTTGATTTCCAGACTGATTAACTGGGGTTACAGGTATTAGTGGGCCCCTTTGCTGCCGAAAATAATCACAATTAACGTAGAACAGTTCGACACACAAAAAGTCATAGTGTACACAACGTAGCTCACCAGTGCGTCCACCGACGTGTGTTTTTCTCACAATTATTCCCACTTACATTAATAATTTATTAAAACATGTATACAAAGTTAAAATCTTTCAATTGTCTTCAATAAAAACAAGGTGCACAACATTCTGATTTATGGAATTGGAATTGGAGATTTAGCCAAAGTGTGTATAATTAAGTAAGTATATATGGTGGTATTTGGTGGGCGAATGCGGGTAAAATCGATATACTTTAGAAAATTTTCCGACAAGTAATAAACTGCTTATTCTAATTAAGTTTTACCTAAATTTAACACGGAAACACTGATGAACCTGCAAGGATTGCAATGGTATGTTATAATGTAAGTAAATATTCTAAAATCACTCCTATATTGGCATTTTTGTGGGACAGAAAAGCACACGTCTTCGTGGTAGGCGCACTGGAGAACACTTAATGTGTACTTTAGGAGTAACTAATAACTGTAGGAGTGCAATTAATGATTATTGGCCCGAAAAGTATTTGAGCCCCGGGAATTATTCGGGTAATTTCACATTTGATTCTGGTTGTGGCTTTAAAATTTGATGGGGCAGAACGAGACCAGTTGCAGTGCTGCGCTGACCTGCGCACAATAACAACGTTGTTCATTGAACGGTTCGGACGCTTGAACAAACGGCGTTAATACCGTAGTTGTGCAGTGCACAATAACAACGGCTGAACAATCCTGAGTGAACAATGAAGAACAATTAGTCGAAAGGATTAATGGTCTCATGGTAATGCTTTCACGCTGGAGTGCCGTTGCCAGGCTAACCAACAGTTTTGCTAGTGTAGTCTAGTCTTGTCGTTTGTTTTTCAAGCCCCTGCTAGTCTAGTCATTTGTTTTTCAAGTCCCTGCTGGCCTAGTCTAATCAAAACGGGAAAATTTACATCGACCCCTAGTATCGTCTAGTAAGCTAGTTGCCTATCTCTTAAAATGTTGAAAATCGTAGCTAATATAGTCTAGTCTATTCGCGATTTTTCGACAAATGGCTAGTCTAGTCTAGAACAACCTGTCAAAAAAAGTGAAAAGTCTACTTTAGTTTCAAGTCGGCTAGTCTAGTCTGACTGGACTAGGGTTCCGTTGGTCGTTAGTCGTTGTCGTTGAACAAAATCGGAAAATGGAAAACGGAAAACGGAAAATAATTTTTAAAAAGTTGTATTTAAAAGTTCGCGCGCTGCGAGTACCTATCAGTGGTGCCTTCGTTTTGGTTTCGCTAATTGTAGGTTAAACAGCAATTAGTTGTTAGTAGGGAGTAGTTCACAAATTACACCCTTGCCTTTGTTCAAAAACTTCATTCACCCACCCTTGCTAATTGTGAGTTTGCACGAGAGGGGCACTGTGAAATTGCCGGGGAATCCTAGCTTTACTTATAAATACAGTACTTAAATTAAGCTAAATTAAAATGGACAAGTTAGGCAAAACCTGTTCCATTTCTACTCATACAATTTGTGGACGCTCCCTACGTTGAGATTGTCGTAAACTGATTCATAACAAATTCGGAGCCTAGCATCTAATGCTGGTGTCAGTCATGTCATACGGAGTCTCTCATCGTCAGACGACTAAAGTTCCTGGAGACAGTCAGTGACGGTTAGTGTGATAGGTCAAGGTAGAAAAAGTGTCGCGTCGGGTCAACTTGTGATCAGTAGGTTTAACACTCGATCAAGTTGTAAGTGTCGCTTTATTGTAGAAATAGGAACAACGACGAGTATTTTTTAACTCATATCGTTTTATAGGTATGAAATATTCAGTGATTTCGTAAATTGTGCACAAAGCACGTTGTTTACTTTGGAAGCTGAACAACGCTCTCATACTTGTGAACAATGTCGGTTGTGCACAAACTAATTGTTCTCAGGACTGAACAATTACGAGAAATTGTGCACAGCTCATAGTACTGAACGAGACTTGCTTTTTTAGCTTTTTTTCTGAACTTGAAACTAAGCAATAAATTAATAAATATTTCAAATTAATCTGAAATATTAGTTGAAACGTTGCAAGAAAGCTACAGGTTTATGATAAGTTAGTAGGCACACAAGTAGGTTCAATACTTACAATTAATAGTAAGATTTTATTTAACAAGTGGTGCTTGTTATGGCATTCAAAATGGTAGGTTAAGTAATCAATTAGGTTAAAAAATAGCTGCCGTCAAATTTTGTCCAGGGTTAAAGTAAAAACTAATTAATTAAATGCTTAAATATGCAAATGTCCAAACAATTTTGAACGACTGATTCTGCACCTGTGCGCTGTGTTCGGTTTTATCGGTTTTGAATTTATTTTCCAAGGAATTTTCAATTATGACTTCCATTCCTTGCACACTCAAGTCCTACTTGCATTGCTGCATTAAGAATTGCGAAGGCGTTTCAGTGCAAATTATGTCAAACTAATTAGAAGTTGTATTACACATTTGAAACAATGGCAACACAATTAGATGTAGAGCAAAGGAAACTGTTTTAGTATTATTGCTATCACTGACATTATATATCAGTGATTAGTGATATAGAAAATTCCGCGTTCTCCCATAACATGTGGATGGGGTCGTCATTACGTATTTCAAAAATCAAAATTGCCATTCTTCTCTAGAGTTAAAGTTATTTTTGTATTTTAATTTAATTTAAACTAACACAAGACACTTATGTATGGCTAATTAACTTATTTATGTCATAATGAATGGCATACATACTTACATAGCCTTCTCCGAATAACCGTAAAGTTAGTGCAAATGTGTACATTAAAATAATTTTTCTCTCTTATCGCAGTAGAAGTAAAAACTAATTTTGAGCAAATATTTCTATCTTTTCTCATAATTTAGTTGAAAAATGAATAATAAAGTTACACCCACAAATGATACACGGTTGGAAAGCCCTTGAAGAGCAGATTGCAAAAACCAAAAGGTCACAGCAATTATCTAATTATCCATCTTCAGGGTCAAAATCCCCAATTTGTGGTGTTAGTGTGTATACACAATACACACATAATGTATTCATTTTAGTGGTTATTTCTATATTTTGTAGAAATTAACTGTAAAATTAGTGTTTGCACAAATGTTTAATAAAGTTACCCGTGTTTTTTATTTGCATCATTTAAAATTCATATATTTCCAGAATTACCTGGACGCACCTTACTACATAAAAGATGTTAATCATAAGTACCTACTTAAAATAACACGTGAATATGGGAGTAAACAACGTAATACATATATGTACATTCGCAGTGAAATTTTACGCACTCATTACCGATTTCTACAACCAGTGATACTTTTTTAAAAAATTTAAAATTTAATCGTAATCTCGTGCCTTCAGCAAAAATCGATGTACAAAGCAAAGGAAAGGAATTTTCAAAACTGGACAATCCTGTTTAAATCAGGGTATCTACATTATTCCTAATTTTGGTAGGTAAGTATGTACTTGCCTTATAAAACGTTTATTAAATATTGTTATGCAATGCGGACGGCAATCGAATAAGCCGGAAAAACGGTTTCATTTAAAGTATAAAGAATTTAGAAAAACTGCAATTGAACAGGCTGGACAACGGTTCATTAAATGAAAGGCACATTATCAGAAATACGGCTCAATTGTAGCTATGATTTCGCGATAAAATCAAACCAAATAAGTATGTACGTACAATACAAAATTTCAAAAAGCTCATAAAATATAAAAAGTACAATGAAAATGTATAAAGCACAATCGAGCATAATCAGAGAAAAGACCTGAAATACATAATTACATTTTAGAAAAAATAAGTGATAGATGAGCAGAACCTTTTTTCAAATAAGAACGAAAAATATTAATTTTGAAGAACTTTGGATATGATTTGGTAAACGGTGTTAAAGTTCGTCAATAATAATAATAATACTATGAATGGTAACATTTAACATGGTTTAAAGCTTTTTTAATTTGAGATTATTCTCAAACATTATAATTATAAAAGGTTTAATTTATTCTGTCCATAAGCAGAAGTGCTTAGGTCCTTACTAGCATTTCGTGCGGGTTTTCAAACTGACATGAATGCTACTCTTTAGCTATCGTTTATGCAATAAAAGCAAGAATTTTCCGTGATTTACAGTTAATGAGAAGGGTCGGTACTCTTTGTGTTCACTTCCTAAGATTAGATAATTATTATAACTAATTTTGACAATAATTTTAAAAGTTGCAAACTATGATTGCAAAATCTTTTTTAAAAAGTAAAACAGAAATGTATCTTACACACTTTTAAAAGAATTGACAAAAAATGTTTTTTTGGGAAACATGCTTTTTTTAAAACTAACCTTTTGTATGCAAGTACGTTTTTTGAAAAATTTTAAAATAGGCATTCTTTGAAACTTTCATTTTTAAATATTGCTTTTCGAAAATAGTTCTTTGAGCCTCAGCTTTTACAGACGAATAGTTTTTGAAAATATACATTCTTAAAGGCCATATAGTGATTTAACACTCCACTTTAATTTGTGAATAATCGCCAATAATGCATTTAAGGAAAATAGATTGGACCAATCAACTTATTAGAAAAATTGCATTATTAATTAAATGCACCCGCTTTGTAGAACAGTTATTTTTTTAAATTTCATCTTTAGAAACTGTGCTGTAAAAAATCGCTTCTTCAAAAATGAATAGTGGACTGATTCTTTAGAAATCCGCCTTAATTTTAAAAGTTTAGATTTTAGGAAAACATTTTGAAACTATATGATTGCTTGGTTAAAAATTATTTATTAAAAAATCGATTTGTTGGAAAGCATTTTTTGAATACAGTTTGAAAATAAGTATTATATAAATACTTTTTTTCATAATCCACTGTTTAGGAAACTGTTCTTTAAAACAATGTATTTTAGAGAATACGTTTTTGAAAGTCATATTAATAGTTTTATGTAGTGCTTGTTTTTTGAAAATTAAATTAAATCTTTTTGAAAAACCATGCATGGAAAACTACTTTTTTGAAACTAGATTTAAAAACTGTTTATACGAATTTTTACCGGTTTTCATTATCAGCTTCTTATTGTAGTAACCGTCCTAAATGTGGCCAGCCCCTAATTGTGGTCATTGGCTGGCGTCTTTGTACTATGTATGTATTAGCTGCAAAATTCAAGTTTGGATGCCATTGAAAGCTCCTGCTTAGCACATTAAAAGTGTAAAAATCCCTCAAAATCAAAATTCAATTTTAACGTTTTTGAAATTCAAAATAGACAAATTCGATTTTGAAAATTTTGATTTTATTTGAGTCTTTGTTTTGTTGCCGATGTTCACATGTAGAGTGCGTTGGCAAAACCAGTTAAGTCCATTTTTTCCAAAAATGATTTTTTTTAGCCAATCTTATGGCTTAACATTAGAGACTACTTAACATGAAATTTCGGAGGTCAAAGGTCACCGACACTACTGTAAACGCTCGAATAGAGCCCCAGTTTCGAATAGAGCCCCATGCTTTGAATGAAAAATTGGAATAGAGCCCCAGTCTCGATTAGAGCCCCAGTCTCGAATACAACCCCAATCAACGACACGAAATTTTAAATAGAGCCCCAGGGGCTCTACTCGAGCGTTTACGGTATTTTTAAAAAATCGTTGAAGATTTGGTATTTTGGCAAAACAAGTTAAGTCCACCATGTTCTATTTAGTAGCATTGAATGGACTTGACTCGTTTTGCCAAAAAAAAACAAATTTTTAACGATGTTTTAAAAATAGTTCCGGTGACCCTAGACCTCTAAATTTTCACATTAACTATGCTCTAGTTGCTTGTGCTATTTTTTCTGATAAGCTTAAAATCTAATTTAAAAACAAATTACCATTTTTGAAAATAATGGTCTACCGGTTACTGCCTACGTGTCAATTAATGGACAGCGTAAAATTTTCATCGGAAAGTCCGATTTTGAATTGTCAACATATAACTCGAAATTAAATCAAACCCAAGGCGCACTATAAAAGTCATTTGAATAAATTTAATCCTTACGCATAAATAGTGTTTTTCTTAAAATAATTGGATTATGTAGGAACCTTAACTTAACTATTGGATGGATAGTAATATAAGAGTAAGTTCCGATTTTGAATGTTTTATGCAATGCATACTAAAATATCAAAATGGCGTCGACTTTAATGAATCCATTATAATCACAATATTCAAATTATGTACATATGTAAATTATGAATGAATTCACGACTTTCCCCTCAAAATCCCTTAAATTCCATAATGCATTTTCCCTTGATTCCGGAATTCCGGAAGGAATGTTCCCCCAAGGAAAATTAGGAAATAGTCCATCCTATGTATGTATGCTTCCTCATCAAAATAAAAGCCGTGTCTAGAATTTGAAGCTGCACTGGCTAGATTTAATAAAAATAAAATATCGTCAGTTAGTCTAGTCAATAGTTAATGCTTATTGTTATTCTTTTACTGGGGTTTTTATTTCTCAGTTAGTAGCACACAGATGTGAATAGCACAAGTACAAAAGTGAAACGAAAAGAGTGCGTACTTATACTTACGTTACGAGCTTAGCCGCTGGCAATGCGTCCGCCAATTGGGCAAATACTTGATCTGAGCCGCGACTAGAGATCTGCGTTCCCACCGCCTCAGGCGTTAGGACTAGGAAGCCAACGAAAACGAACTGAATGAGGTTTTGCATATTTTAAATGTTTGGTTATCTTAGTTGCATTGTTTTTTGGAAGCAACAGTATGATTGAGAATGTTTTATCATGCAAACACGATCATAACATTTGTAAAATTAGATTTTAAGTTTATGCAATTGCAAAACTTGTACACGTTATGAGATTAGTAGTGTGTTACGTCCAAAAATGACACTCTTTACTTCCGGTTTATAATCAGAGCTTTATTTTATTACCTCATTTTGCTTCTTCCCCGAAGTTTAAGAGTACCTAAGACTTTGCTTTTTCATTTTATTAATTATCATTACTAGTCCAAATAAAACAGTTTTTTTTTGGAAAAGGAAAACGAATTCAGAACATTTTTTGTAAAACTATTTTCATAGTTAAAGCCTTTAAATATTTTTTATGGAGCTTTGAGCAAGAGGCTATCTAGTTGTTTATGACAGAGATTGCACAAACATTTTTGGAGAGACGTAATTAGTACTTTTGTTCCACTATGCTTTTTATTTTTACCAAATTGAAATTTTAATGCCTTAATATTGTTACCCCCTAAATTAAAAATATATTATACGATTCAATCATTAATTTACCTTCTTCCCAATTTAAGTGTTGTTCTAACTCATGATTTGATTTTCTTATCCAAAATAATAATTAATAATAATAATTAATAAATAATAATAAATAGTAATTAGTTGTAGCTTGTAGCACATGAAAACATGTTTATACCTTTTTTGAAACCAAACAACAAAGCTTTTTTGAATGAAGCAAAATGTTCATTATGCTTAATTTTCATGTACTTATTGGTTACCTCAAGTATCAATATGAGTCTAATGTGCATTTTTGAATCTAAATTGGAATTCCGATTTGGCAGATGTTGACAAAAATAAACACATTGTGGGACATCGGTCTTCGTACAGCCGTTAATGATTACGAAAAATGCATATAACAATATACATAGCATCTTTAAATATTAATTGCAAATAACTGCCCCAATATCCAAACAATTGATCCCAAAAACTGCAATTGACTGACTGAAATTATTCACATCAATGTCCTATTTCATATACTGGTGCGAGGCTATTTGTTTGTAAGACGGTTATCGGAGTGTAAGAAGGTCAAGGCCCTTAAGTGCCCGGGTTGCATTGTATATTATTATTACATTATTATTTTGTTTATTGTTATTGGAGGAAGTATTTTCCACCTGCTCGTACAAAATATTAAAAATAATGATGTCTGAATCAAACCAAACGCAAACGCGCTCTTCTTTCTGGTTTTTGCAATGCAATGGTTAGCACAATAATATTATGTTTAATAATAGAAAGTAGTAGTTTCCTTTGCATTATTAAAAGTAATGGCCATAAATTTTTCATAACTTTTTTGCTATTTTAAATATTTTTTAAAGTTTAGTTTGAATTTTTCAAAACTGGAACTGAAAAATGGCCATTTCATTGGTCATTGGCCACCCACAACGCCACGACCATCAGTACCAGTAGTTGTTGCACCTTGCACAGCTTTATCAAATCACTATTATCATTTCATCGACCAATTTTTAACATAATTTAGTAGCTTCACTATATCATGATTATGATCGTATCATAATAATTAATTTAATTAATTTATTAATAATCAATAACTGATTGCTGAGCTGTAGTGTATTAAATACTAAAAATAGAAGTTTAGACTTATAGACCTTAGTAATAAAGCCTTTTAAATGTGAAAAGTTTATTCATGTCGAGTTTGAATTTAAAATTGAGACTTGTTTCTCCGTTTGGACTCGGATTTGGACTCACGCTTTGTATTCTTCTGAGCATCTTGGAAACAACTGCTTTTTCTTTAGCATACAGGGAATGCTCAAAACCTTCGGATTGCGCAGACTTAGAAGATGTACCTGATTGCATTCATATTTCCAAGCATCCGGCCTTTAAGGATGGTCAATACTGTATAAATTGTAATTTTGAAAGCCACCGTAAATACGCAACGGAATACAAGGATTGCTTTCACGTAGTCAGGTAACGTTACAAATTTATTTGTTGTGTTGTACAGTAATCACTAATCACTACTCAGTGTAGTAATCCCTCGCATACACGATATAATTCAGAGGCCACACTCGTATCACTAATAGCAAAATATCATATAGGTAATGTTAAAACACTGAATTTTTGATCGGTAGCTATGTTTTAGGCAGACAAAGACAAATATTATAACTCTTAAAAATGAAAAAATGGTCCAATTAGCTTCTTTTCCCAATTTTAAACATTTTGAATCACTTACTTGTGAACACATGCAAACAAATTTTGATGATTTTATATTTTGGAAATACAAAACGTTTTGGTTATTGCTCTAATACATACATTCATGTATAAGAATTACTAATTTATTTATTTATTATTATTTATTGTTCAAGAAAAAGACTCGAGGTCCACGGCTAACCTAGATTATAGTAGTATAAAAGGGTATAATGATAAATGGTAAAGTAAAGTAGTGTATTGTCTAGTTGTGTTAACATATGAATTAGAATTAGGTATTAAGAATTAACGACTTGAGGTTATTTTACGGACGTTTGAGTTGGTGTTTTATGGGCAAGTACATATTCGGACAAGTTATAGTTTTATACATTAATTGTCTTGATTGTTTGTAGGCTTATTGTTCTAGTTCTAATTGTCTTAGTTCTAATTGTTGGAGTCCTGACAACAGCTGTTTGTTTTTTGAAGTCTTCTTGTCCAGGATATAGATGGACATGGAGTATGAAGGGATTTGAGGATGCTCCAGTTAATCGGGGGAATGAGCCAATTGCTGCTGTTGAAGGTGGCCAAGCCCAAGCTGGTAAACTACACTAACTAAACTAAAACTATTTTATGTTTTAATTCTACTCTTTCACAAGGTGTGGGATGCTGAAACTCAAATAAAACTGCAGTTAGTTAATTACGCTCCATGTGACATTTCTTTTGATGGCTGTGTTTATTGGGTACTCTGTACAGAAGGTCTGTAGTATAGGTCAGTGCAGTGTTAAGTAGGAAAAGCCCCGTGTTTTCTTATAAAGGTTTTATCTCCTAATTAATTATTAGCTATATTTATAATAAGATCTACTTATTTATATTTTACCTGTAGCTCCTTCCGTGGCAAACAGCGCAGCGTCACTGCTAACAACGACGCTGCCGGAAATAAAGCAGAACGAATGAAATCAAAGGCAAATCATCAAATCAAGCAGTAACAGGAAAACCTTCCTTAAGGTGTCCTACTTTATTGTTTACAAAATGTGAATACGTACTCCATTTCCATAAAACCAACGAATAACCCACCGCACCGATAGCCAAAAAAGTTGCCCAGATCTACTTTTTACAAATAAATATCCTACTTTTATGTTAAATTCAATATACCTAAAAATCATAATTATTAATGTATAAATTATAATTATTACTCAAGTATTTACATAATAATATGGTAACTTCAATTTTTGACCTATTCTGTAATAAACCATTTTAAAGGAAATGACAAGAAAATTACCTACACTTTTAAAGTTGGGGTTTCTTCAGTAATTAGCATATATGTAGAAGTATTTGCGAAAATTTTCAAAATTTGTGAAAAAAGCAACTTGTCATATGGGTTAAAATTGAATCAAGTTCAATATTAATTTTAAAGTCTGTTAAATTCCGCATAAAATTAGCTTTAAATTAGTACAAAATACACACGTCCCCGCTCGACAATCGCGTCCGGTTGCAATTCTGATTTGACATTTTTCGGTTGCAGAAAAATTCGAAAATGCAGAAACAAGTGGGCCGACTTGTGTATGTTACATCGACTTGTGTAGTGGAATCTCGTTATAACGGTTTCTCAATAGGATTGCAAAATTGGACCGATATATAGCGAGCTCCCGTTATAAGTTATAACGATAGTACGGTCAAAAACCGGTATAACGAAAGTGTGGTTAAGAAGCATTATATATACCCGGCGCCTTAACAAAGTAAATTGGGGATAAAGCGGATTACAAGACACAATATTTGAACTCAACAAGTCAAAGAATATAAAGTTTATTCAAAACTCAGACGACAAGACCAACACGTCTACTCAAAAGTAGTATCAGATTAAGAGTAATTATTTTCTCGATCAACTGACCATGAACCAGACCATTTCCAAATTTCCTCACTAAATCAAATATTCGTAGGTACATTAGAAAGCCGCCAATCAATTCAAATACTAATATTCGATAAAATAAATAATAAATTGTCGCTTCAAGTAGTTACTTACTTACTTACTTA